>JANZLX010000003.1:29555386-29591733 GCA_025531955.1 Erythroxylum orinocense | reverse complement strand
TACTCAAATAACTTCAATATATGAAACTCAAAAGTGTGAAGCAGCATTTATGATCTAAATATATATTTCAAGAATGTCGAGAAGAAAGGGTGAAGTGTATAAAAAGTAATTCTCAAGGAATCAAATTTTGGTCTAAAAATTGGGTAACTTAGAGCTTTATTGTGTTCCAGCTTAATTGGTAGGGTTGACTATGAGTCAACCTATGGGCCTAATGTAGGCATTTTCAATAGAATATTTCATAGGCTAAGTTCTAATTTCAGTCACGTCCAGACTCAATTCTTTTAAGTAAAATAATACCTAAGTTCAGACTCATTTAAAAAAAAGGATATTTTATATTTTTAATTTTTAAAAAATTAGTGAGATCCGTCACGAAAAAATTAATTGTCATCCCTATTAATTAGATATGATTCGTTAAATATATTTTTAAATAAAATTATATTTTATTCAAAATGATATAATTTTATACGAAAATTTTGAATTTTGAATTGAATCAAACTTAATAATTTGAACCAACTGAAAAATAATTAACTTAAACTCGATTATTGGATTAAATTGAGTTAGCTTGAACAATTTTTGTCATTACTAAAATTAGGTGTGTTGTCCACGCTCATAAAGAAGTTAAGAGAATTATCTCTCTTAAATTTTTAAGTTCACATAAAAAGTATTAATTTTAATTGATGCAGTAATTAATATAAAAGTAAATTGTTATTTAAAAGTAAAAATTCGTTTTCTATTTTTTTTTTCTGATTTAGAAAAAATTCGGTTTAGGATTGAAGAGACAATTTAACTTTGTTCTTATTATCAGTGCCAAATAAGCTCAGACTTATCCTAAACTCAACGTATCAAAGTTCAAACCCGATTTGATCAAAACTTATAAAAAAATAATGTTATTTTTAAAAATAAAAAATTTGGGCCAAATCAAGCTTGAGTCTAATTTTAGATTGCGTGGGCTCTATCGGGTTCAGGCTTGGATATCTTAGGCTCGATCTGAATTGGCCTATTGTCACTCCTAGTTCTTAATATCTTTGTCACCTGTCTCTACTGACGGAGACAACAACCATACACTACGTTATAGATGAATCAATAATAGAGTAGAGGTTTGGGGCCAAATTTAAGAATATAGAACACATGTGTAGGGAATTTATCGTAATTGGACAATTATAAAGGGACATTTAACAAAATAGTGAAAAAATAGGGAGGGTGAAAGCAAATAGAAGAAAGTGTGTAAACAAATGTTCTAGAAAATCTCTCACCTTTTGGACTTCGGTTCCCACTTGATTGTCGAAAAGCCCTAAAACTCCATAGCCGGAGACAGAGAGATTGAAGCACTTAAAGAAAGGCGGAGGAAGTACCGGAGCAGCCGGAGACTGAGCGGCGGAGGATAGCAGAACCCTTCCTTGCAGGTGTATATATTTTCTTATTCTTATCAAAACCAAAAATCAGGTTTCTCTGTCTTTGCTTTTCTTATCTTAACCTAAAGAAAAATAAAAGGGAATGAAGCTTGGAGCAACTGAGTGTTCTATTCTTTTGATTCTTTGTTTCTATAAGATGAAAATGGAATTGGGTTTGTGGCAATAATTGTATAAATCTAATAATTGGAATCGAAAGTAGCTAGCTTTCTGGAATTTGTGTACCACGATGGATTTAGGTGTACTTTCTTTCTTCATACTTTCTCTTTAATTTATTTTCTCCGTTGGTTTGGTATGCAATCGATTGAACTTTAGTGCCATTAATTTCATAGGCTTGAGTTTATTGAGGGTTTCCTATTTTGATTTTAAATTTTATTTTAGTGAAACTGGTTTTTCTCAAATCCAATTTGATGAGCTAATAGTATCAATTTTATTGCTTTTCAAAACTTTGAGTAAACTGCATTTATTGAAAAGAGCGTTCTTTTGGTATAATGCAATTTGGTGCTTAAAAGACCTTAAGTTGATTTCCCAAGTTTTGGCCTTTTTGAGATATACTTTTTTTAGCAGTATCGGCAATGCTTTCTATTGTCCCAAAATAATCATTTGAGTATGATTGTGATGTTTGCTTTTCCGCGACTTGTGAAATAATTTGTTTTCGATATTTCATGTTAAAATTGTTTCTCCATGATTTTTGATTCAAAGTCTCGTGCTTTCTTTTACTAAATGTTCTTTGTGTGAACCATCTGGTGTAATATATCTGACCAACTGACCTTTATACTATGGGAGAGTGTGTTTATGGAATGGAATGCCCCAAAACTCTATGGTATTGACATTTTTGCTTTGAACTGTTGTGCTTCTTTGGAAGGTTATCTACTACAAACTGTTGATGAAGTGAACTGTGGTCATATCTTGTTCTCCCTAGCTGCATAGTTTTATGGCCAGTTTATTACCTGGGGAATCTTCACATCATGCAAGTTCTGGAGGTGGTCCTTCTAGAAGTTCTCAAGACAGGCCAGAGGAAGTGGGTCGTTGGTATTTTTCCAGGAAAGAAATAGAAGAAAATTCTCCATCCAGAAGAGATGGCATTGACTTGAAGAAAGAGACATATTTCCGGAAGTCGTACTGCACATTTTTGCAGGATCTTGGCATGAGGTTAAAAGTGTGAGTTTACAACTAATTTTTGCCATTTCTGTTTTAAAGTTTTGACCATTGTTTACTGCACGTTCACAATTTCATTTGGAAATTTGTGGTTTTATGTCTAGTATGCTAGGTGTAGAAGCTCAATGCAATCTTTTTTTTTTTTAATAATCAATCTACTTGGGGATGTTGCAAAAATTTTCAATATTTTCATAATAGACACTGCAAAATATGTTTTGCCTATACAACTAGTAAATGATCAGTTCTGCATTATGTTCACTGTAACACTCATAACTGCCGATTGATTGATATTTCATTCGTAGTTTCTGAAGGTCTTTTGTTTGAATGTGCATGCATCTGAAAGTTGTAAATAAAATGATGATTGTGTGGGAAAGAGCTTATTTTAGTTGATTAAGACTAGATTTTGAGGTTTTGTGTTACTAAAGCTTTTGTGGTCTATCCATTGTATGATGTCCACAATATGGATCATAATCAAAGTTTTCTTTATCAACATAGAGAAGCAGACTTTGTGTGCCCTTTTATCAGGCAACTTATGTGCTTGCATTAGTTTCCCATAAATATACTACAACATGACACCTCTCCCCCTCTTTTTTTTTTTTTGGGTTTTTTTCATTTATGCAGGCCACAGATAACTATAGCCACAGCAATTGTATTTTGTCATCGGTTCTTCATTCGCCAATCACATGCAAAGAATGATAGACGGGTAAGATAGGACGAATATTCACCATCTAATTTTTTGCTTTTTGTCCATCTGATTCTGTTCTTAGTCCACCAATTGATTAACAATACTTATGTACTCGACGTGTGGCTGATTGTAATTATGCATAATTGTATATAAGTCAAGTGCAGTAGTATATGTCATTTACTATGTGAATATAAATTTCTTGCATGCCAGAGGAATTACAATTGCTCATAATTTTTAAGTAGTGTGGATCCTCTTGTAAAGACAGCAAATGTGATTGCCTAATGAGTCGTTGGTGGACACCTTTTGTTGTTTTCTGGGGTATTTATTTCATTTAAAAGGACTAGCTAGCTGTCTTAACTCTTGCTTATTGATGTTGTTTGTCCATGTATTCTACATTGTAGCTTAATATTTTCCTAATTGTTTACTTTGCAGACTATTGCAACATTATGTATGTTTCTTGCTGGTAAGGTGGAAGAGACTCCTCGCCCATTAAAGGATGTTATTCTTGTCTCATATGAAATAATACACAAGAAGGATCCGACTGCAGCTCAGAGGATCAAACAAAAGGTGTTCTTTTTACAATTCATGATATCAGATATTTCTTTTTGTTTTCTCATTCTCATAAAGTTTGAGTTGCAACTGCAGTTTATTTACTCTTTCCCTAGGATAATTTGGGTCTGTGCAAATATATTATACACACCTTGATTTGATACCTACAATTTGAGTTGTTACTACCTCTTCTCTTTGTCCCAATACTTCCCTAGAGGACATGCATCTTCAGCCTGATAACTTCTCTGTGATACTCTTTTTGAGTATAACCACTGACATTCTTTTGTCAGATGGATTATGGTTTGAGACTCTTAGCTCTTTCTGAATATTTAGATAACTTTACCTGCTGAATGACAGTAAACAAAACACGATACCAGGGAGAAAATGCTTTACTGGCTACTCAAAGATCTTTTTTTTCCTGTTTCTGAATATATCCCTTCCTCATCAAAGTATGTTCTTTAAGAGATGGAATATCCTTGGAAGTTCTTTTCAATTGATATTTATGTTTTCAAAATTTCTTTCACTTCTCTCTCTTTCATTTCTTTGTGCAAATGCAGAGTCTTGAGGCTTGCTAATGTGGTTATGTTACTATGCAGGAAGTGTATGAACAACAGAAGGAGCTTATTTTACTTGGTGAAAGGGTTGTACTTGCGACTTTGGGTTTTGATCTTAATGTTCATCACCCCTATAAGCCTCTTGTTGATGCAATAAAGAAATTTAAGGTTGCCCAAAATGCCCTTGCTCAAGTTGCATGGAATTTTGTGAATGATGGGTATGCATAGTTTTCTTTCATGCCAAGCATGTTATCAAATTCTAGTTTACTGGTTTCTGTTCCTAGTGTTCTTTTCTTCACACGCTCAAAAGTGGCGTGCAGGCTGAGGACTTCACTCTGCCTGCAATTTAAGCCCCATCACATTGCGGCAGGTGCCATTTTCCTTGCTGCCAAGTTCCTCAAAGTGAAGCTTCCATCAGATGGTGAAAAGGTCTGGTGGCAAGAATTTGATGTCACCCCACGCCAATTGGAGGGTCGGTGTCCTCCCTTTAATATATTCATAAGATTGATATAAAAGGAGTTGATGGGTCAATCTTTGTCTGGTCCCGTTGGCACTAAGAGACACTATATAGACTTGCTAATTTTTGCTGGAATTGATTTTGGCGCTACAAGTATTGCAGTTTTCTTGACATCATTACTATTTATAGCAATTAGATAAATATATGGTAGGGATTGACATGATCATCTGATATCATGACTTTGCAATTCATAGCTAGGGTTCCAGGTTCTGTGTCAGTGGCTCTTCTAGTCATAGATTGTTTGTTGCTTAGTCTTTGATTTGTTAGCATAGATTCAATATATTACTCAAGTTGAATTTATTCTTGCAGAGGTAAGCAATCAGATGCTAGAATTATACGAGCAAAACAGAGTGCTTCCTTCTCAAGGGAGTGAAGTAGAAGGAAGTGCTGGAGGTGGGTCAGGTAGCTGGGTGCCAGCTAAAGCTTCATCTGTGAATGAAGAACATGAATCAGAACGAGAAGTGTTACCAAGGGCTACCTTAGATCAAAATAAGGTTAATGGGAGTGCAGAAAGAGGTACTGATCGCAAATTGAATGTAGAAATTAAATACAACTGGCAGCATGATCATGTCTCAAACAAGGAAAACATGAAAGATGTTCCAAATAAATCCAGGTCCGGATCAGAGCAAAATGTGACAGAAGACCAAGTCAGACATGATGAAGCTGCATCACGCAAGTCCAGTACCGTAGTGAGTCGACACTTGGGCCTTCGGGAGGGTCCAGTTGGTCAATCACCTAAAGAAGTGATTAAGATGATTGATAAGGACAAAGTGAAGGCAGCACTTGAGAAACGAAGACAATCTCGTGGAGAAATGCCCCGGAAAAGGGACATGATGGATGAAGATGATCTCATTGAGAGGGAGCTGGAAGATGGTGTTGAATTGGCAGCTGAGGATGAGAAAATTAGAAGGGAAAGAAGGCAGAGTTGGTTTAAAGGTGAACATTCAGATGATGGTAAGGTTGATGAGGAAATTGAAGATGGAAACCTAGTTGGCATGAGAGGGCAATCTTCAGGAGGATTGGAAGCTGGGAATGCAGAAGAAGGGGAAATGTTAGATGATGCTTCTCCTATGTTGAATAACCATAAAAGAAAAGCTGACATCCGGGCTGAAAGGCAGTCGGATGGAAAAAAGCGCCATGGTTCTAAGCCAAATCACAATCGCGACAACATAGAAGATGGGCACAAGATGGTGAAGAGTGGCTATGGTGATAGGGAACATAGAAGATATGGGCAAGAGAACCATTTGTGAGGAAAATATCTAAGCATAACTCCTTTGCTGATGAGGGGACGACCTTAAATGCTGGAGACTTGATTGACCCGAATGTTGGATTCTGTATTCGTCTGAATGTTGTAATTTGACATTATTAAAAAAGGAAATGAAGAAAAAGAAAAAAATGACGAGGAAGTGATTACTGTACACTATGAGTTTGGTACTTTGGCCTAGAAATTCCATTTGATGCAAATTTTGATTTATTAGCTTGGATATGATTTTGATTATTATCGTAGCAAATCCAGACTTTTCCTTCTCTTTTATGCTGTTCTTTAAGGGAAGTGGTTACATGTTCCTGAGTATGAGGATTTTGTTCCGTTTCCTGATCCTTTTGGTCTGCTGGGGAAGGGCAACAAGCTCTTGTTTTGAAACATAATTAGCGGCAAAGATACTGAAATCCCTCGAAGCATAGCCTTGTTTCTGTTGTTATCCTCATTCTCCTACTTCCTTTTATATGTTCTGTCACGAAACTAGTGTTGGTTCATAGCTCCAAAGGTGTAAAACAACAGTAGGTCGCTAAGTTAAGGTCTTAAAACTTGCTTGGCTTGTTTACAATGCAGTGACTTTGGTATACGCCACCAAGTGTGGCATCTACTTAATATCTTATCCATACCTTTCCTTTGTTAGAAGATAGAAAGTGGATCTAAAACCCATGTCCAAATACATCCCAGCCAACAGCAAGCATCCACGTCAGCCTCCTCATTCCTCACATTATCCAGCAACCACTCCATGTCAGCCACTAGTCTTTCCTTCCCAGAATCTAAAAGCCCTCTCTTCTCTTATCTCCTCCCTTCACTTCTCTACTCTTCTTTTCACATCTGTTTTTTAGAATCTAAAGAAGAGAAAAAAGATGTCTCTTACAATACCAACTAATCTCTCAAATCCATTGTTGAAGCCAAAACTTGGCTCCCACTTGACACCATCGAAGACAAAGTCTGTTGTTGTGTGCTCAGCATCTCAAGACAAACCCTCTTCTGGGTCGCCGCCACTCCAAGCTTTCTCCGCCGCTCTGGCCCTTTCCTCCATCCTCCTCTCCGCGCCACTCCCTGCCGTCGCAGACATATCCGGCCTGACCCCGTGCAAAGAGTCTAAACAGTTCGCCAAACGTGAAAAACAGCAGATAAAAAAGCTTGAATCTTCCTTGAAGCTTTATGAACCTGACAGCGCTCCGGCACTCGCCATCAAAGCCACCATAGAGAAGACCAAACGCAGGTTCGATAACTACGGCAAACAGGGTTTGCTTTGTGGGTCTGACGGGCTTCCTCACTTGATTGTTAGTGGCGACCAGAAGCATTGGGGTGAGTTCATCACTCCTGGGATTTTGTTCTTGTACATTGCTGGTTGGATCGGGTGGGTTGGTCGAAGTTATCTGATTGCTATTAGTGGTGAGAAGAAGCCTGCCATGAAGGAGATTATCATCGATGTTCCTTTGGCCACCAGTTTGATCTTCAGAGGCTTTTCATGGCCTGTTGCTGCTTATAGAGAGTTTGTGAATGGCGATCTTGTTGTCAAGGACGTTTAGATTTTATTACAACAAACCTCAGGTTTGTGTCTTGTAATTTCTTATTTGCACCGTGTAAGTCTGTACTGTATGATTTCTTATTACAAGGTCGAACTTTCTTTATCCATTTCTTGAGCAAGTCACCCTTAGAGTATGCTTACCATGACATTGTACAGCTTTTATCTCGTATTCTATATATGGCTTAATTTGATCCCACCAAGCTGATAATTGAGAAATTCTCGCACGGCTTACCATGAACGTAGGAAGAAAAATTCTTGGCATGAAAACGAATGATCAGATGGTGCATTTGAAAACTTCTAATTCCTCCCCTGTAACCGTTCATTTGCTTTATATCAATTCTATAGTTTGAGATGTTCTATTGGTGAGAACACGTGCAGTCCGATTGTACATAGCAGAGATGAACAAACTGGCTGGTTGACCTTCCTAGCCATCTCAAGAGATTTGGAAATATAACCTTTGAAAGTTCGATCCTTTTGAAATAATCTACACCAACCACTACGAGGTGAAGGTATTAAAGATACTAACCTTGCATCAACTGGATAATATTCAAGTATGTTTATCATATGCCTGAGTTTTCTGCTGAGAGTACAGACTTAGAAATCCTTTTATTGCTCCCTTTTTTTTTAATCAGAAAGGGAGAGGTACAGATCTTACCTATCGATGCAGGGAAATGAAACACTTGATATATCCTCTAGGAGGATGGATAAACAACCCATAGGTAGGTTTTGAAAAATGTGAATGCCCAGTGCAAGTGAACTGGCATAATTGGTTAGCCAATTCGCAGCCCTGTTAGATTGGCGGTAAACATGTCTCGCTTTCACTAGCCAATCTCTAACTATTAAGTGTCGGATTCCTACAATCAAGGAATTACACGGATCTGTCTTAGTCGCTGAGAAAGTTAAAAAATGGATAATGATCATTGAGTCAACATCTAATTCCACCCGGCGATATCCTAGGTCCCATGCAAGTTGCAACCTTGTAAAGACCCCCCATAGTTCAGCGTCAACAACTGTACAGTGACCGATATTATGGGCAAATCCTCTGAGCCATGTGCCCGTATTGTCTCTAATTATCCCACCTGTCGTAGCCCACGAGGCCGCCACTTTAAAAGCACCATCCGTATTAAGTCGAACCTAATCAGGAGGAGGATATCACCAACCGATAAGGGTCTCGACACGTGGTCTTGTCGGTGACAATGCTCTCCCTATAACATCCCTGGCCTGTTCGATCGATCCCCTTTTGATTGATAAATAAAGATCATAGGTTAACACTTAACACTCATATAAAGTAATGACGGAAGAATAAAATTGCAACAATAGCTTTATTTTATTTTATTTTACATAAAATGTAACACTATGTAATTTTTTATAATTTCAATTGAGAATTTTAAATTCACTAACTTAAAATCAAAGTTAGAATATAAAAAGAGAAATATCTTCAACAAAATAAAAAACTAATAACAAAAATAACTGATTAATATGTTTTTATTTTATTATAACTCTTTTCAAGTAAATGTATATGCTTAAAGTTAGATTCATTTAAATATATGTACATGAGGAATTGATTAGAAAATTTTCATTTGATTACTTCAAAATTATTGTAGAATCTAAATAATTAAGTTTATTTTCAATATTCCCTATAAACTTGATTTTTGTATAACTTCAATCATTATCCATAATTTTTGAAAAACATCATACTTGATGGCCATAGTGAAAATCTCGACAACTTTGTCAAGGGACCTTACAAGGTTAAGTTAATTTCCTTCTTGGCTCCTCGAATAAAATGAAATCTTATGTCAATATGCTTGCTCTTTTTATGAAATATTAGATTCTTTGCTAAAACTTTGAATCAACTTATTGTCAATTATAATCTTCGCTACTTCAATTTACTTTAAATGAAACTCTTTCAACAATCTTTTTAATCAAATAGTACCATAAGTAGAATAATTAGTTGTAATATACTTAGATTCAAATGTATAGAGTGTGACTATGAGTTATTTCTTTAAACATTAAGAAATTATGTTATTAACTAAAAAGAAACTAAACCCAACAATAGCTTTTTTGTCATCAAGATCTTAGACAAATCATCATCATAAAAACCATTAAATTGAAGTATATGAAAGATGAGTAAAATACATTATAATCAATAATACCTTTGAGATATCGAAAAAACAAATCTTAGCTTTTTTCAAGTGAACTTTAAAAAGTGTTTTCAGAAATCAACTAACAAGTCTAACTATCTTATACAGGTCAAGTACCTCAAACTTTTTACTAAACTTTTGAATAAAGTTAGATTTACACTCTCTTGTCTATCAAACTAAGATAACTTTATTCTAACACATTATAGGAGTTTTAACCAACTTACTATCTAACATATTGAACTTCTTAATCAACTCCTTTATATAGTCTTCTTAAGTGATGCAAATTCTATCCACCATTTGCTTTAGTTTGATTACTAAATAGTAAGATAATAACCCTATATCACTCATCCTGATCTTTTGGGTCATGGAATCTTTGAAGTTTTCAGTCATCTTTGGATTGCTTCCTGCGAAGATAATATCATTCATATAGATACAAACAAACAACAAATCACTATTATCCCTTTTAACATAAAGAGTATATTTGTGTAAGCATCTAACAAAACTGTTCTCTTGGGAAATATTGTTGATTTGGCTACTCCAAACTTTTAGAACTAGTTTAAGTCCATATATTGCTTTCTTTAACTACAAAACTTTATCTTCTCTACCTTCAACCACATATCCATTTGGTTATTTAATGTACATTTATTCTTCTGAATAGCCATTGAGAAAAGCAGACTGGATATCCAATTGATGAGTCCTTTATTGATTTTGGACAACAAGACATTAATAAATTAATAGTTTTTAAGGGAGCAATAAAAGCTAATACCTTTTTACAGTTAATGCCTTACTTTTTACTTATACTTCTTGCCTTGTATCTGTTCACTTCACTTATGACATATTATTGATCTTGTATACCAAATTTGATTCCTATATCATGATGATCATTTGCAAGAGAATCTAGTTCCTACATGTCATATTTATTGATCTTGTATACCAAATTTGATTCCTATATCATGATAATCATTTGCAAGAGAATCTAGTTCCTACATGTCATTCTTTTTGATGACTTAGTTTTCTCATTCATTGCATGAATCCGTTACTCATTCTTCCTAACATCTTTAAATTTTAAGGGCTCATATCTATAAGCAAACAAAACAAGTTAGGATTATCATAAAATTTATCAAGTCCTCTTCCTCTTACTTTTCTTTGACCATGTTGAAGATTTTGAGGTTGATTCTTACTAGAAGAGTATTGTTAACCTCTTCCCCTCCCTTGGATCCATGAATGTTCATGACCTCGCTTATGACAAAACCACTTTCACAAATTCTTTTCTATTTTGCTCTGTGTAATTTTTTTTTAAAATTTTAAGGACATCTTGGCAATTAAGACTTGTTTTATTACATCCTTCCTATCACGATTTATCCTTTCTTCATTAGCTATTAAAGATCCACTTATCTCGTCAATGTTCATATTGCTATTTCTTTGGATTCCTCAATACCCATTACTGCATAATTGAATTTTGAGTTGGATCTTAGGATCTTCCCTACAAGTAGAATATCTCGGATGAGTTTACCAAGCCTCTTCATCTTATTAGCCAAACCTAGTACTTTTATGAAGTACTCTAAAATAAACTTAAATAGACTTGCCAACTTCTTTAAAAGTGTCTCAATCTCAAACTCAAACCTTAAAAATTTAAAGTCACACCTTGTTCACGTTGTCAACACCTATCTTCGAATTTGGAGAGTTCTTATGCCTTCTTTAATATAGTTCTATTGGCTATTTTTTGGAACATTTCTTCATCCAAACCTTGATGGGTGATGGTACGTGCACTTTGATCTTTCTTCTTTGCCTTCTCTAAAGCATCAATTTTGGCTTGAATCAATCTTGCCTCATCTTTAGGCTCTACATAACCTTTGTTGAATATATATCATATATGCCACATGAACTAAGAATGACCTCATTCTAATTTTCCAATTCTTATGGTTGATTTTTCTGAGTTATGGATATAGGAAGGACATAGAGGCTCCTTTTGATATTATAGTTGGATATGATACCACTTTTTCAGAAAAATGTTGGTCTTGTAGATACTTCAATACTTACACAAATAATAAAGGATATCATTAACATTTTTTGGACATCTTAAATAGGAATGAGATTGAGTACCAAATTAATATCCAATGAACTTACCACCTTACTTTAGAAAGGATAGAGAAGAAAGTTAAAAGAAAGGAACTAAAAAGGTCTTAACTAAAAAACTTAAGTTCAGGGTCTAATGTAGAAGGTGTTAAGTGTCCTATTTTACTCGTCTAAGTAGTTAAGCTTGAAAAGGTTTTGATAACTTAGGTATTTAAAAAGGAAAATAACTTTAGGTGAGGTACATAAAAATAAGTTGAAGAAAAAGAATAAAACTTGTGGAAGAATGCCTAAGAGCTTAAAGTTTAACCTATGATTTAAAAGTACTTTGAGTGATGTCTAACGATTGAAATAAAATTTAAAATATGTGAATGAATAACTAGGAGTTTATGGTTTTACCTACAGATTAAAAATAAAAATATTAAATATACCCAAATTGTTTTCTATAGATTTGACTGTAAAGAATCATGAATTTTGGCTGAAAATAGTGTAAATATGATTTTTAATAAAAAATCTAATCTATACAAAAATGAAGATGAAAAAAATTAAAATTCTTAATGTGATGTAAATAGAAAAAAAAAGTAGAAGGATTTTATTTAAAAGGATGAAAGACCCTAAGAACTAACTTTTGACTATGAATTTCAATTCTTACAAAAAAAAGTATTGTTGTATAATTACCTAATCAAGCTATGCAATATCATTGTCTATTTGATTATGTAATAAAGAATTGATATATGATATAAGTGATATAAAATAAAAAATAAAGGAAAATGATAACTTCTAAAAGTTAGGAATTGAAGTAAAAAAGGTCCAAACTGTCGGAAAGTCCAGTATAATTAACTCTTTTACTTTTCTTTTTTAACTAGTTATTAATTATTTAATTAGCATTTGGTTATAATAATTTTGTAATCATGTTTTAGATATAGTTAAATATTTTTTGCTTATAGACTTACCACTTATAAATGTAGGCATTTAAATATTTTTGTCAATATTATTTTCTCTTAATATTAATTTTTTTCTACTAAGATCCACAAGGACAATGAAACTATCCTATCCATGAGTTCATTATTTGATAGGATGATTAGATTGGTGAAGAGAATTCATTGGATATTATGAACCGGTACAAATTTTACCATCCTATCAATGATTGATTGATGCATTTGGTTTTGATATTTAATATATTGTTCTTATATATGATTCATTTCATTTTTTTTGCTCAATAGACTCTATCATATGATAATGACTTTTATGGATCATTTAAGGAAGTTAAAGAAAGAATAATAGAATGATCTTACATTACATGCATATTAATAATACTTTTATCATTTTTCTTCAGCTTTAAGCAATCCTTAATTCTTTACCATTTGAAGCTTAATAGGACTATTCACAAACAAAGAGTTGAATCTCTTATGATAAATTTAATGGTCATGAAATTGGATTTGGCCTAGATAGAGGACTTTCCTATTAAACATATTGCTATAACTTCTGCTAGTGATAAGAAACTTTATGATGACTAGGAGTACTTGAACCAATGTTATTTGATGATCATGAGGTATTATATGGAGGACTATACATGTGATAACATTCCAAAGATTGAGAATGCTAATGAAGTTCCTGAAGCCATCAATAAGAAATACAATAAGTTCTCTAAGAATGAGAAGAAAGTGCTCTTATGCACTCTGCATTCCATTATTTACGACAATGTTAGTGGCATTAGAGGTCACATTAACAATATTATGGCTTGTTGCTACAAGATTAAGGCGATTCATATGGAACTTAATGAGGATTATATATTGTGGTTTATTCTAGGGTCTTTTCCATCTTAGTTTTACTTTACTAAATCCAGTTATAATGATAAAAAAAAGAGCAATAGACCATATATGATATGATCACCATTCTTTCTAAGGAGGAGGATAACATGAAAAGAAGAACGGGAAAAAGTGTGACAATAGTTGTAATTCATAATACAATGGTTTGGAAAAGAAGCCACTACCAAAGAATAATAATAATAATAGGCCTTTTAAGAAATATCATACAAGCAAAAAGGAAATAGGAAAGGAGCATTTTTAGCTTCCAATACTCCAAGAATAGGGGATTCAAAGGAAAATGCAATTACTACTAGAAGTTTGGGCATAAGAAGACAAATTATAAGAAGCTTAAGTCTAAAGTAAAAAAGAAATGTAATCTTTTGGTGATGGTTTGTTTAGAATCCTATATTGTTTATATACATTCCATCATTTGGTGGTAAGATGCTAATGCTACAATTCATGTTACTAATTCCTTATATGGGATGACAAGTAAAAAGAAGCCAGGTAGTGTAGAGCAACATTTATACGCTGGAGACAATATAAGAACTAAAGTTAAATTTTCAGGGATAGTAAAACTATAGATTACCACATAGCATCTTTTAAAGTTACATGAAGTTTCATATATACCCTCAATAAGGAAGAGTTTAGTCTCTATATCGATTTTAGACATAATTGATTATAATTTGTTTTGAACTAAAAAAGTGAGATTGTATTGTTATTTTATTTTGATTAGAAAACAAAATTTTGTATGATAATCTTTATAAGCTTGATTTGATGGATGTGTTTCTTCTTTTCCTTATTCTTCTCCTCTTAATACTGGTTGTTACCATAAGAAGTTGAGATTGAATGGAAAATGTTCCATTCTATATCACAAATGATTGGGCTATAATTCTAAACAAAGAATGAAAAGATTGATAAAGGATGAGATTATACAAGATTTTAATTTTTAAAAGACTTTGGACATTTGCATTGGTTATATAAAAGGGAAAGTTGATTTTCAAGGTTAAAGACATTAAAGTTTATAAGTGCATGGAACTGCTTGGGTTAATTTATACAGATATTTATGGACCTTTTATTCCTCCACTTATGAGCTGTTATAAGCACTTTATCACTTTATTTTAAAAGAGGTGGTGAGTGTTATAGGAGTTACGGTTAGATGGGATGCAGTATCAAACCTTCTAAAAGATATCTACTTGAGTGTGACATTAATACTCAATACCCAATGATTAATACTCCTCAACAAAATGGAGTTATAGAAAGGAGAAACCATACATTTCTTGATATAACGTAATGTAGTTAGTGAACTCATGTTTAGAAAAGTTCCTACAGGTTAATGCTTTGAGAACTAAAACTTATATTTTGACTTAGGTTCCTAATAAGTTTGTTCCTAAGACTTCTTATAAGTTGTATTCATAGAGAAAACCTATTTTGTTTCATTTTCATGTTTGGGATTGTAAAGAAAAAGTGAGAACATATACTTTGTAATATAAGAAACTTGATACTTAAGACGGTTAGTGGCTACTTTATTAGTTATTTTATAGGATTAAGGTTCTCTAAGTTTTATTGTCCATTACATACCACTAGAGTTATTTAATTAGATTGGGCTATCTATTTTGAGGATGATATCGGTACAAGCTAAGGGCCAAAGGAAATTATGTTTAAGGAACACCTGATCATTTATCCTTTACTTGTCGCTTTTGCTCCAACAATTGATCCTATAGCCATTTAGATGAACCTATTGAACAAGTAATAAGAGGTTCTAAATGTAGAAATAGAAGATATGCTTTTATAGAGGATAGAAACGGTTGTATACCCATAATCTCTTATGACTACATATACTTATAAGAGTATAAGTGTAGTATTAGTGACATCTCATAACTTACTACCTACAAGGAAGTCACTTCTAGTCCTTGATCAATAGATGAATGCTATAAATAATGACATGAACTTTATATTATAAAATAATTGTCAAGCTTGGTAAAATTACCAAAAGATTGTAAGCCTAATGGATGAAAATAAATATTCAAGAACGAGTGTGATGCCAAAGGGTTTCTTCCTTGATGCTAATGTGCAATTAATTGTTTCAATATGCTCCAACAATCAGTTTGTTGAAACCTATAATCAAGTGAGTTTCTTTGTCAAGTAGAGAGGTATAAAGTAAGGTTGTAGCCATAAGAAGCTAATAACTATAAAGAGACCTTCTCTCCTATCCTAACTAAGTACTCATTATGAATCATTGTGATAATTGAGGCTTATTTTGATCTACAACTTCATCAAATGGATGTGAGAATGAATTTGTTAAATGAAGATTTAAGTCATGATGTTTACATGATTTTGTTTTTAAGGTAGACATTATTGATTAATGTATATATATAAAGGTCAGTGAGAGTAAGTATAAATTTTTATTTTTATATGTTGATGATATCTTACTCACTACTATTGACAATGATCAGCTAATTGAGATAAAATAACTATCATTTGAACATTTTACCATGAAGGACTTTGGTGAAGCATTATATGTTTTAGGCTTACAAATTCTTTTTGATAAGTTTAATGGTTTTATTAGATTGACTCAAAACACCTATACTAGTTATATCTTGAAGCGGCTTAATATGTAATCTTATTCTTCTATAAAGAATCAATTGTAAAATGTGACAAGTTCTTCAACGTCCAATGACCTCAGAATGATGTAGAGAGAGATCAAATAAAAGTAGTCACTTATGTTTCTACTGTTAGCAACTTAATGCAAGATCACGTATACACATGTGTTGATATTGTGTTTATGGTTGGTGTCCTAGGAAAAAACTAGAGTGGATCCTAAATGAGGAAATTGGAAAGCAACTAAGACAGTCTTAATATATCTTCAGATTATCAGGAATCTTATATTGATAGCTTAACATACCAATACCCTTGAAGTGTTTGGTTTATATAGGCAGTATGGATGATAAGAAATTTACTTCTATAAAAGGAGCTATTTTGTTAATAAATGTAAACAAATACTTATAATTTTTTTTACAATGGCAGTCAAATATGTGGCTATTATACGTCTACTTGTCATATAATATGGCTATAGAGCTTTAACATTGGGAGTTATAGACTCCACTTTGAGATTGATAAGAATGTATTGTGACAATTCCATAGTTGTATCTATCTCTTGAAACACTAAAAGTACTTTTCACTCCAAACATATTGACCTTAAGTTCTACTTTGCTAAAGAGAAAGTCACTCATTACTAATGAGCACACGTCTTTGAGTAGTATATTAGTGGACTCACTAACTAAAGACTTAATTATCTGTGTGTTTCTAGAATACGTCTCTTGTATGAGACTGTTAGGAGCTTAATTTTTTTGGTTCTAGTGAGAGTCTTTGTTCTATATATATTTTATAAGGATTGCTTGGATTTTGTGTAATATCCATATTACAAATCATTGTCACTACGTATGAATTTTGGAACTTTATATTTTTAATGAGTGACAACTTAATGATGTTCATTCTATTGTATCTATATTGATATAGTTTTGGATTAGTAATGGATAATTAATATATGAATCGTACATTTTCTCTATATATTAATTGCATATGATTAGTATGGTTATACTTCTTATTGTAAAAGTATTATGATATAATTATATATCCCAAGTGTGATGTTGTTGAATTAATTAATATAAATTAACTTAATCTAATGACAATTAACATCTAAATTATGTGTACATGACATTTTGGTCATTTATAGGATAAACATTATATTACTAATATTAAACTTAATATAAAATCTATAGTAAGAACCCAAACCATTCATGTCATATTATTAAGGATAAACTTGATTGCAAAAGTGTACTTGTATCCATTATAATAGACTTGATTGAGTTGTTCTGGCTCCTTTTGGCTTTGGCCTTCCAAGAGATATGTATAGGTTGTCTATCTTTTCTAATGATAGGATATCATAAACTTAATGCTCTGTTGAGAACCATAACCACTTATTTATATATAATGCTTATTCCTAATTTGTCTATTATAAGTTGGGAATATAACACTTAATTAGCCCAAAACTTCATTAGATCACTTTTAATCTTAGGTCAAATCTTAGAGTAACAATGATATAATTATTAATATATGTGTGTAAGTCCATTAAAAAATTCCACAATCTCCCACTTAAACTATATATACATAATACATTATAATTATATGTCACAATAAATCTTTGTCATAATTATCATGACTAGACCTATCACTGGTAACATACATCAATATGATTAATGAATAGATCAAGTATGGATGTGTAGCATCGTCATTTCATTTTATTTGATCTTAATATGCCTATTTCCAATGAGTCCTACTTTATTCCTTAGTGAGATCAAATTGGACGAAATCAGAGTGTAAATTCATCAAGTCATTTATAATGTAGTATTAATTGACAAAAATCTGTAACACATGTCTATATCATATAAGCATCCATAAATATAAACTCCAACTAAAGTAACATGTCATTGAACTAAACTAACATATCATCAAATAACATAACACTTATATGAGCAGTATGCTTATGAAGACCTTGGGTGGTAAACCTTTAGTTAGCATATTTGTAATCATAGAGTTTGTGATAACTAATCACTTTAAGATCGATATCCTTTCACTTTGACAAGCTCTTATTGTTATTATAATATAGCACTTCCAACTTATTGCTACAAAATAACTTTAATAGTCTTTCAATTTCATCTATAATTTACAGCTTAATGACAAAGTTCCATAGCCATATCCCATAATTAGATGTCTCATAGGATGTTATAAACTCAACTACTATCGTGGAAGAAGCTATGAGTTTCTCCTTAACAATCTTTCAGGAAATAGCTCCTTTATCAAGCAGGTACATATAGCCCAAAGGAGATATATGACTATCTTGGCATCCCCAAAATTGGAGTCAGAATACCCAATAATCTCTAACTATTCTGATCTCTTGCATGTGAGCATGTAATCTTGGTTTAAAATATCACATAACCATTTTGCGTATTTCTAATAATCTATCCCTAGATTACTCAAATATCTACCCATTATTCTAACAATGCATGTAATATCCGGCCACGTATATATCTACACATACATTATACTTCTTATAATTGAAGCATAAGGAATCTTTTGCATTTCTTTATTTTCTAAATCATTCTTAAGGCATTAATTAAGACTAAATTTATCTCCCTTGGTAATAAGGGTATCGCCTAGTTTACTATCCTGTATGTCCAATCTCTTACGTACTTTTTTGATATAGCTCTTTTTCGAGAAGCTAAGAATACCTCAAGAATGATCTTCATATAATAAGTCTATATCATTACTGGTAAGTTGCATATCATCAACATATAAAATCTTAAAAATATACTTACTCCATAGTATTTGTGGTATATACAATCATCATCCAAATTTATCTTAAAATCAAAATATATAACAACTTAATGAAACTTGTAGTACTATTGACGAGAAGCTTCTTAAGTCCATAGACATTTTTTTTTAATTTGCAAACCAGCTGCTTTGAATCTTGGTAATAAAATTTTTAGGCTACTCTATATAAATTGTTTCATTAAGGTCACCATTGAGGAATGTGGCCTTAACATCTATCGTAGTGCCTACCTTTTAAGAAAAAACCTTTTGTAACAAGACAAGCCTTATATCCTTCCATGTTGTCTTTTAAATCCCTTTTAGTTTTACATATCCATTTGTAACCAATAGGTTTTACACTCCCAACTATAAGATAAGATCCTAAACTTTATTGTCTCTTATGGACTTATTGTCCTCATTGATTGCATCAATTCACTTTTGAGAATTAGAATTTTCAATAGCATTATAAAAGTTAATTGGATCATCTTTCATTATGATAATGTCCATATCATGTTCTTGGAGAAGGACAATATAATCATCTAGAATTGCATATAATCATCTAGAATTGCAGTTCTTCTCTCTTTAATGGATCTTCTTAATGGAATTTGTTCTTAAGGTTATAGAGTTTATAATTAGGGAGAATCGTAACATTGTTTTATTGATCTAAAGTTGCTTCTTGAACAATTTCAGGAATGATAACATAATCAGTCAATAACTGTAGGAATAGAAATGAATTCCTCTTCAAAGATATAATCTCTAACCTTATATCCCATTCAAACTCAACATCCTTAAGGAATTTGGCATTTCTCATCCAAGAATAGATTTACTTATGAGATTATAAAATTTGTAACCCTGTGACTTTTCGGAGTATCCAATGAAATAGCCACTAACTATTTTTTAGTCCAATTTTCTTTCATTTGGACTATAAGGCCTTACCTCAGCTGAACAACCTCAAATATTCAAATATTTTAGATTAGGTTTTTTACATGTCCATAATTCATAACGGTTTTAATCACTGCCTTAGTTGAAACTTTATTTGGAATGTAAGTTGTGATCTTTAATGCCTATCCCTATAGCGAAATTTGGTAAGATAATGAGAATAATCATATTAAAAAAAACCATATATTTTAATGTTTGTTTCGTCTCTCAACAACATCATTTATTTTAGGGCTTCCTCGTATGGTGTATTGTAGGATGATATCACATTCTTTTAGGAATTTGGTAAATGGTCCTAGATGTTGTTCTTCAGAATTATCATATCTATCATGATATTCACAATCACGATCAAATCAAACACTTTTAATTCTTTTTCCAAGTTGATTATCGACGTCAACTTTGAAAACTTTAAATATGTCCAATGCCTATGACTTCTCATAAATGAGGTAAAGGTACCCATAACAAGAGTAGTTGTTTATGAACATAATAAAATATTTTTCATCATTCCAAGAAGATATAGGAAATAGTCCACAAGTATCTGTATGAAATCGTTCTAAGATTTTTAAAGATCTTTTGCCACCTAATATCCTTATGTTTGTCTGCTTCCCCTTAATAAACTCAACAAATACTTCAAAGTTTGATAGAAAAAGTCGATCAAAAAATCCATATGACATAAGCCTTCAATTCTTTGTTTAGAGATATACCTCAAATGTTTATGCCATAATGAAGCAGAGCTATCACTTGCTAATTTCCGTTTAGTACCTTGCAAATTAACATGTAAGAATTCATTAAATAAGTCAATTGTATCAATTAAGTATAGCTTATCATATTTTGATAAAGAATAAGAATTAATAGGTTTTAAATTACAAAAAAGGCAATTTTCTACTTCTAAAAGAGTAATAATTAGTATTGTTCGGTGCAAAAATATAAACCAAATTCTTCCTAAAAGATGGCGTAATATAAGTCTTTTTGGAATTCAAATAATATCCAGTCCTTAATGATAACCTAAAAGTCCCTATTGCCTCAACTTCAACTACCATTCCATCACCTACATAGATATAGATCTTTCACCATCACTGGGTTTTCTGTAGCTCAAGCAATCTTACAAAGACACGCTTATGTAAATAGTATCACCATAATCTAACCACTAAATGTGTCTGGGTATTGAAATCGAATTAACCTTAGAACAAACAAAAGAAAGAAGTGTACTTTTCTTTGCATGCCAGTTATGATATTTTGTACACTTCTTTCTCCTATGAGAAGTCTTTCCACATAAATGGCAAGCAAATTCCTTCATTTGTTGTTTTTATTCCTTATAACGCTTCTTTTTTGGAATAATGCCTGCAACTTCCTTATCTTACCTTCTCTTATTATTATTTCCTTTAAAGTTGGAAGTCAAATAAGCACTTTTAACATTCTTTTACGTTAATCTCTCTTCTTCTTGCACACAATGTAAAATGAACTCATTGAGAGTCCATTTCTCCTTTTGACAAATATAACTAACTTTAAGTGGACTGAATTGTATGGGAAGAGAAATCAAAACTAAACACACAAACAAATCTTCAAATAACTCGCTTTAGTTTTAAAGCCAGATGAGACATTTCTAAAAAATTAACTCCTTAATGCTCTCATTACCCTTACACCTGGTAGAAACAAGAATTGTTAAAAGAGTATTTATTTTTGCCTTTTCATTTTAGCAAAATGCTGCTCAAGTTCTCTAAGGTAAAATTTGGCATCCTTCTCTTTAAACATTGTTTCCATGAATGTTTTCAAAATTGCATGTTTCATAATCTTAAGACTCGTGTGATTTAAGCATATGAGTTCTCCCAATCTTTCTTGTTACCAAAGGAACTTGCATTTGTAAGAGTAAGGTCTAGATCTATACAGCCAAGAACAATCAGGCATTCTCTTTTCAAATTTTAAAGTTTGTGCCATTTAGCACATATATAGGGTTGATGTTGGCAGATATTGTAGTAGTAGAAGTATTCACTAATAGAGAAAAAATAATCAAAGCAATAAACTCACAATTAAAATTGGAATAAATCATAATTAAAAATTCAAATAATAGCAATCTCATCACAAGATACCTAACAAAACATTAAAATTTAATCTTCATACAAAAATATCAATTTGTAAATGGTACTTTTGTTCTAGTGATTAAATATTGATAATAAGTTCCTGTGAGATCATAAGCCTTTTTTTAGATCATAAGCCTTTTTTTAGACCTACTTATAATTCATAAAGAAAATCGAATAATTATTATATGTTTATTACCACAAGTATGCTTGAAATTTGGCAAAATAATAATTTTTCTTTGGCCCAATTATTATTCACATGAAATTCATTCACACGTAATTGTCTTAATAAGTTTAAAATTAATTTACCTATAGAAAAAAGGTTACTTTGGTTTATTTTGATTAATTAATTTTAAATATCAATTTGTAAAATAAAATAAAATAAATGTCAAATTTTTAATTTTATTAATTTTCCTTAACGACATAAACTCGTTTAAAAGTTCCATTTGTTGCGATATACCTTTACTAAGAGGAACTTCTTTAACGAGCCTATAAATCAAATGGAATAAAATAGTTTAACAAACAGTGCTAGATCTATTGGAAAAAGTGACAAATTTGTGTATCATGTCACGTCCTTATTGGTTTCTACCCTCTTCTGCAGTAACTTTCAACTTTTCCATAATTTTTAAATAAAAGGAATTCACATAATATTATATTCGAAGAAAATAAAATATAAACATAACCTTCATATATATTATTCGAAGAAAATAAAATATAAACATAACCTTCATATATATATACATATATATCGATTCATCGAGGGTGGGAAGGTTATGTTTATATTTTATTATATATATATATATATATATATATACACACACTCACATATTTTATAAAAACTAAAGCCATACAAATCTCAATAACAATAATAGTAAAGTTGTTTATATGTTCCAGAGGATGTTCTTAATATTAAATACCCCATTCAGGTATTTAGGAGTCTCAATCACCACAAGGAAGCTCAAACTTGTAGATTATGCCCCTCTTATAGACATTTTACAAAATATATATTTTGTTGGAAAAGCAAATCCTTATCTACAGTTTATAACTTGTCTCCTCAATACTCAGGAATCTAAGTTTGCAATGGTCAACCCATTTGTATGTGCCTAGGAAATTGACTAAGGAAATAGAGAGGTGTATTAAGAACTTCCTTTGGTTTGGTACAACTAACATTCTTAAAATGGCCAAAGTTAACTATGATACTTCATGTTTACCTAAGGAGGAAGAAGTGCTTGAATTGATATCTTTATAGGTGATGCAGTATGTTCTTTAGGCTAAAAGAATATGGAAAATTATAACTAACAACAAGTCTTTCTAGTGTAAATAGATCAATGAGTATTATCTCAAAAACTTAAATTTCTGGCAGATAAGCATTAGCAGAGATTGCCTTTGAAATATGATACAAATCCTAAGATTGAGAAACCTAATCAATCCATTGATTCATATCAAAATTACCAAAGGTGAAGGGACCTAGATATGGTTTGATAACTGGACCACCTTTGGTCCACTCTATAATATAGCTAAACTATTGAATCTTTAAATTAGACTTCCTATTTAGGCCAAAGCAAGCTCTATCATCCTTGAAAATAATTGAAATTGCAACTTCGGAGGTTCCTTACTAACTTCATTGCTTCCTACCAATAACTCTAGGAATCGAGCTAAGGATGAAATTAGATGGAATAGAGATAAAACAGGAAGATTTTCAAATCTCTCAGCCCTCTAATGCCTGAAATCTCATGCCCCTAATATTAAATGGCATAAATTGGTTTGGAATAAATCAACAATGCGTAGAGCTTCCTTTACATGTTGGCTCCTAGCTATTAGAAAACTTAAAACCAAAGATAAGCGCTATAGAATTTCAAACCCTTATGTCCTTTGTATCAACCTTTACCAGAGACTATGGATCATATATTCTATAATTGTTAATACTTTAAAGTATTCTTGAATAAGGTCAAACATTTGATAGGCGCATTTAGAATTCCCAATAACACCGAGGACCTATTTGAATGGGATATAACCTTGATGGATCAATTACAGCAAGATATCATACAATGGAAAATTGTTTCCATATGCACCATCTACATGATTTGGAGAGAGGATCACAAAATACACAAAGAACCATGCTTGTTAAAGATGGACAACACAAAAACACCTACTAGCTAATATATTAAACTAGGTGAGGGAGATCATTCAAGCCTAGGGTATGGACCCAAAGTTAACTCATCCTCAGAATGTTTGATGGAACTTATGACCTACTGAAGCAGATAAGGAGTGAGTAGCCCTAAAATCTAAATTGCATCCAAGCAATACTAGATGGAAACAACATGCACAGTAGTTTTATACAATTGAAAGTGACCGGAAGGGAAAAGACTCACCTACATGGTGTCAAAACTTATGGAAGTGTAACCTTTAGAAGTAACATAATAGATCAAAAGAATCAGCTTGGATGATTGCATCTAGGAGAATAGCTCTTAGTTAAACTGATCAAGATAATGAGGAGTATTCTAGAGCCTTAATTGGAGCCTTTTCTAGTGTTGTATTATAGTTATTAAATGGGAGTGAATATGTCATTTTGGATTATCCAGTAGGTTAATCATGTATAAATAATACAATATTTGTTTTAATGAAAATTTTATTTTATTTTAAAAAATCTAAAGAAGACAAAACTTTAAACATAAAAACAAACTTAATCTCAATGATCCAATATGAAAAAGGCTTTGATACCACTTATTAAATTTAATATAAAATTCATGATAAGAACTCAAATCAATCATGTCATATTGTTAAGAATAAACTTAATTGTGAAACCATACCTTAATCTATTATAATAGACTTGATTGAATAGTTATGGCTTCTCTTAGTTTTTCACCTTCCAAAAGAAATGTGTAGGTTGTCTGTCTTTTCTAACAATGGTACATCAAAAAAGAAACCTTAATACTCTCTTGGAGACCATAACCACTTATTGTTAATTTGTCCATCATAAGTTAAGAACATGATTTCTACATATATAATACCTTAACACTAAAACAGTAAGATATTCATAGAGACGTGGAAGAGCTTAGGCAAAGAGGGACTTACTTAGATAGTCAAACTTTTTAATGTGATCCTTAAGTTCGCCAAAATGTTGAATGAGTTGAGAATTAATATGCTAATTCCTTTATATAAGAAAAAAGGGATGCCTAAAGCTATAACAACTATAGAGCTATCAAACTACTTAGTCACATCATAAAGTTAAGGGAGAAGGTGATTGAGAAAAGAGTGAGAAAAGATGCTCATATCTTAGAGAACCAAATTAGCTTCATACTAGTAAGGTCCACGACATAAGCATTAAATCTCCTTAGAAGATTAGTGGAATAGTATAGGGAAAGACAACATAATTTACCCATGATTTTTATTAATTTAGAGAAGATGTATGATAGGGTACCTAGGGAAATCATGTAGAGGTGTTTAGAAGTTAAGGGAGTTCTTATGACTTATATGTGGGCTATTAGGGATATCTATGAAGATGTAAAGACTAGAGTAAGGACGATAGGAGGAGATACAGAGCATTTCTCTATCAATAGTAAGCTATATTAAAGCTCTTCATTGGGCCCTTTTTTGTTTACAGTAGTGATGGATGAACTCATTAAGAATATCCAGAGGATATGGCTTAGAGTATATTGTTTGTTGATGACATTATTTTTGTGGATGAGATATAGTAATATAGATACCATTTCGTATCGGTCAGTACTGGCTAGAAGGCATTATACCAGCCAAAAAATGAAATGATATGAAGCCTTTTAATACTAGCCTTGGGTACCGATCAATACCAAAGGTTCCACCTAGTACTGGTCAGTATCGACCGATATTTCAAATACCAGTGAAATACTGGGTGGTATCATTAATTTTGAAAAGTGCAGGGACCTAATAGCAAAAAAAAAATTAACACCCCCCGAGGCATTCTCTCTCTCTCTCTCACCTCTCTTTGTCTCTAACCAGCACACCTCTTTCAAGTCTCACTGCTTGTCATCTTTGTCCTCCACCACGACACCACCTCGCCTTCCCCCTGCCTACTAGTCTACATCCCTCACTAGTCTCCACCAAGCCTCTCCCTCCTTCTTCTTCACCTACTGCTACCTCTGTCTGTCTTTTCCTCCTTCTCCTCCACCTATTGTTGTCCGCATCCGCCCTTGTTCACCATTGCTACCTGCTCCTGTTCATCCTGAAAAAGAAACCAGATCTGATTTTCATATTTGGTTTTCACCCAACCCGACCCATTGAATTTGTGATATTTTTGGGTTTGTTTTCAGTTAGTTTTTTCTGCTTCTGAATTGCATTTGTGACTGTGAGGTTGTGAATGGTTGGAACTCAAGTGAATTTTGTGAATGGTTGGAATGGAAATTTGGAATTGAATGAAATGCATGGAGTGTTTTGTTTATTTAGTTGGATTGAATTGGATCATTGGAATTGTTGTGAATTGAGTGTTTTGTTTAAAGTAATAATTAACCTATATAATAATTTGTTACAGTTATAGAATTGTTATTCTTAAAATTAGTATTAGGTATTTGGGTATTAATTTATTGGAAAATATGTTGTGATATTGATATTTAATGTTGAATTATATAGATAAAATAATTTAGAATAACTTATGTTCTATTCATAATAACTAAATAGACTATGTTATCCCAATTAGTTAATGAAATATATAATTTGAATAAAATTAAAAAAATTATATCTAATTCATAAGAATTAAGAGCATTTAAAGAACAAATGATTTCTTATTTCAATCTCCGAATTACAAAGACAACATTAGGGACTATCATTTGCAGTGGTGTTGGCTTTATCATTTGTACTTAACATGTTCTTCACTACTGGCTAGGCAATGAAACCTATTCTTGGAATATATTTCTTGAACCAAATAAATATGTAACATATTACCTTGGGATTCTACTATAGGAAAATTCCTTAAGCTATTTGCTTTGACGTATTTTCCTTAAGCAATTTTAGCCCATATAATCTTGTCATTCAACTTCTAATTTAGTCTATAGTTAGGAATGACCTTCTTGATTCTATTAAAACCCCTAAATCTAATGATATGATATGATAGTTCATTTATATATTTAAGTATAGAAGTTAATTACTTAATTTTCTCTAGATATATGAAGGAAAATTTCAAAGCATCTTAGTGTAGTACAATCTTACACATAATGATGTAATCATACAAAATGAGTTATATTATATAAGATGGACATGCGTATTGTGTAATTTTGTACGTTGAATACTTGAAATGTTGGTTTTTGAATTATTGGTGAATTGTGATGGATGAAATTGAATTGTGTATAATATAATCATACAAAATGAGTTATATTATATAAGATGGACATGCGTATAGTGTAATTATGTATGTTGAATACTTAAATTATTGGTTTTTGATTTATTGAATCATACAAATTAAGTTATATTACATAAGATGGACATGCGTATAGTGTAATTGTGTATGTTGAACACTTAAATTGTTCGTTTTTGACTTATTGAATCGTACAAAATAAGTTTTATTACATAAGATGGACATACATATTGTGTAACTGTATATGTTAAATTATTAAATTGTTGGTTTTTGACTTATTGATGAATTATGTTGGATAAAATTGAATTGTGTTGGATGAAATTGATTTGTGTATGATGTAATCATACAAAATGTTTTACATTATATAAGATGGATATGCATATTACATAATGAAATTATGTGTTCTTTATTTTGATATATGTCTTTATTTATTTTTACAAATAAATAGAAGGAAGTTCAAGTAGTCCCGAACATTTGATCGTTTCAAGAAGATACAATGATCTAACTTGGGCTCATGCTACATTGGTCCCCGGTATGAAAACTCATACTATTTGCTTGTTTTGTAACAATTATTTGAAAGATGAAGGAATCACTCGATTGAAGAAGCATTTACCTGAGGTCAAAGAAGATGTGGATCCTGTAAAAAAGGAAGTTATAATGCGAAGTGACAAATAAAAACTTTGCTTGAAGAATATCAACATAAGAAAGATAGAAGGGAGATATTGAATTATGAAATTGGTAGTGAAAGTTCGTTTACTAGTGTTCATAATGATAAGGGAAATGTTAAAGACGATACTGATAGTGGTAGTGTTTCTTCCCAACAAGAAGTGAATGTTGCATATGGACCTGATGTTAAGAAAAGAAGAAGGTAGATGACTAATATTTTTCCACCATGAACGACTCTTGGAGGTCAGCCTTCAATTCATAGTGTCATGCAATCAAGAGATATGACTCACAATATACATATGACAATGGCTAGATGTTTCAATGCTTCCCATTCTTACTATTATCAGCCTATAGTGGATGTTATAACCTCTTACAGTCCATGATATGAAGCTTCTTCTATTGATGACTACAGAGGTAAACTTTTGAGTTGCTTAGTTTTTGAAATTAAAAGTTATTTGGAAGAAAGAAGAATGGATTGGGCTACATATAGGTGTTCAATGATATATAAAGTTGTGAATGAAGTAGGGTCAAAAAATATTGTTCAGTTCATTACTAACAATGATTTCCCTTCCCGTATTAAATGGCTTCAAGAAGGGGATAGGAACACTAAATTTTTTCACCATTCTCTCATTGCTCACAGAAATAGGAACTCTATTCACTCCTTACACTTGGCTAATGGTACAAGAATTGTAGGATTTCAAGGGATTCAGGATCAGTTCCTAGATCATTTCCAAAATTCCATAGGGAGCTCTAAAATCTCTTCCTTCATCTCAAGAGTTAGTGGCCTCTCTCTTTCCTCTCCCTTTACCCGAAAGTCTCACAAACCCTCTTATAGCTGAAGTCTCATAACAAGAGATAAGAGAGGCTTTCCACTCCATTAACCTGAACAATGCCCCAGGCCTTGATGGTTTTAATGGGTATTTTTTTAGGCATTATTGGCAAACAATAGGATAGGAAGTCATTGAGGCCATAAAAAACTTCTTTGATTATGGGAAACTCCTTAAGGAGCTTAACTCAACATTTATCTCTCTCATCCATAAGAAAGCTCAACCAACCATAGTGCAAGGTTATAAACCCATTTCATTTTTTTTTTGAAATTTTAAGAAATTATATTACCAAAAGAAAACGGTAAAGCCTACAATGTAAAATAAATTACAACTTGCAAGGGAAGAAAAGGGGATAAACAACCCCTACCTCCATTTGCGAAAACAAAACACACCACTTACAACTACAGAAACCAATGTCTCCTCATAGCTAGTCACATGGAATTCTGCTTCCTATTCACAATGATAGCCTCCCTTATCAAATTAACAATGTAATCCGCAAGCTCATATTTGCTTTGTTCAACTTGCCTGTAAATTCGTTTGTTCCTCTCCTTCCATATGTGGTAAAGTACCATCTGAAACAAGGCCTTAATAATGAAGCCTTGTAGCCTCCATGGTTTGGTTTTTTGAGTAACCTCTTCTAACACATCACTCCATTCATAAACCGAATTCAGAGTGCCTAACAAGTGCAATATTCGACTCCACACTACTTTGTAATACTCATATGCAAAAAACAAGTGGTTCCTACTCTCGTTTACTAGCTTACACAACACACAAGTACGATCAAAAGTACCAAACCACCTATTCTTAGTTCTCAATCTATTTTTAATAGCAAGCTATAAAAAGAAAGCAGATTTAGGGCATAATACCTGTTTCCAAACTAGTTCAGCCCAAAGTACCTGATCACGCAGCTCCATTCCAATGCCATTTGCTGAAGAGGTAGAGAAGACGCCATCCTGAGTAGCTGTCCCAATCATCTTGTCTGGAGTGTTGCTCAGAATAGTACCTCTTAGAAAGCTAAGGTTATGACAGAATCTGCTCCTGAGAAGGCGATCGCCCTCTCCTACCACCCACGCAAGTGAGGCTGCCTTGGGAATCTGATTCCTGGCCCCTATTAGTTCAATTTGTATCCATAGAGGACTTCGCACATGCCAATTATCAAACCAGAAGAATGTGGCCTCACCATTCCCAATACGATGTCGTATTGCAGGAAAATTCAATTCCTGCAATTGCATGAGACTTTTAAAAACCCAAGAGTACTCATACCTCACTTAGAGATTCCAGAAGCTTTGCCCCTTAAGGCGGTAAATTTGCACCCATCTAACCCACATCGCCTCTTTATCCACGAATAAACGTCAAATCCTCTTCATAAGCAAACATCGTTGCATTAGGCTAAACAAGAGTATACCCAATCCCCCATGTTTCTTAGAAAGGACAATCTCACTCCATTTAACCTTTTCACCCTTACACCTTTCATGTTTACTAGTCCATAAGAACGCTTTGAGAATCCACTCCATTTCTTTAATCACTTTTTTCGAAATTACGAAATGGGTTGTCCAGTGCACACTCATGCTATTTAAAACAGAGACAATAAGGCTAACTCTGGCTGCAAAGGAGAGGAATCGATTCTGACATGCATTGATTCTGCGCTTAAGATTCTCCAACAAATGCAAGAAGTTAGAATAGCGAGGCTTACTAGAGGTGATTGGGACACTCAAATACCTGAATGGGGTGTCGTGAAGAGTTAACCCAACCAGACTGCTAAGCTCCTCTCAATTACTTACATTCAAGGATATGTAAATGGAGCTATTCTGGGTGTTCATTTGCAATCCCAACTAATGAGAAAAGGTGTTCATCAAGTTCATCAACATCACTAGCACCTGCGGCTCAGCCTTGCATAGAAGAATTACATCATCCGCATACATAAAATGAGACAGTTTCAATTCTTTGCATTGGTAATGGTACTGAAAACGACCATTGCATTGCACCAATTTAGTTAATAACCTTGATAAACCCTCCATTGCCAGCGTGAATAAATAAGGGGAGAGAGGATCCCCTTGCCTTATCCCTCGATGAGGCTTAAATGGCATCGTCGGAATACCATTAATAAGAATGCTCAGAGAGGTCAACTGTATACATTGAGAGATCCAGCGACAAAACCTCGGGGGCAATCTAATTCCCAGCATGCAGTCCTGCAAATATTCCCAGTCAACAGTATCAAAGGCTTTATAAAGATCAATGCGTAAGGCACAGCTATTAATCTTTATCCCTATATGATATTCGCCCATCAGCTCTTGAAGCAACAATATATTGTCCCCTAAACTCCTTGACGGGATAAAGGCCCCCTGAGCATTGCTGACTACCTCTGCCAAAACCCCTTTCAAACGCTCCGCTAAAAGGGAAGCAATGATTTTGTAAACTGTATTACAATATGAAATTGGTTTGAAATCAGTAATCTTATTAGGATGTTACTTCTTGGGAATTAAGGATATGTAGGTATGGTTTATCTCCTGTAAGAGCTTCCCAAAGGAGAAGAACTCTAGTACTGCCTTCGTAACCAGCTGACCCGTGATGTCGCATGTCTGTTAGGAAAACCCAGCCGAAAAACCATCAGGACTGGAAGCTTTGGAGCTATTCAAGCGGAACAAGGAATCCTTCACTTGCAAAGTAGTGAAAGGGGCGTTTAGCAATTCCAAAATTTCTTGACTTGGAGTGAAGTTCAGCACATTTCTAACCCCAAATCCATCTCGCCTTAAACCAGCATTGTGACCCATTAGTTGAACAAAGAAATCCCTAACATGAACCGACACAGTTGCTTGACCTCGTCTTATGGTTCCCTCTGAATCAGTCAGTTCATAAATGGTGTTAATGTTACGACAAGCAAGAGGAGAAGCATGAAAGAACTTAATGTTTCAGTTGCCCTCCTTTAGCCAGTTTTGTATTGCTTTTTGTCTAAGAATAGAGTTATTCAGCATCAATGCCTCCTAGTACTTGTGCATAGCATCAGACTCAAGTAGCCGCAAGCGTTCATTAAGCGGCTTCCTATAACACTACTGTTGTAAATCTGTTAGATGTGAGCTCAGCTCCTAGAGATTGTGGGCTCGCTGCTTACTAAAAGTTTTGATTGTTCGGTTTGCAAGCTTCAATTTCTGCATTAACTGAAACCTTTTATAGCCCTGAATCTCTTGCCTCTAAATCTGTGCAATCATGTTCATAAAGCCCTCAACACGGAGTAAGCCATTGAAGAACCGAAAGGGGGCACCAAGTCTAGTAGTATCAAACTGATGATGAATGATAATGGGCGTGTGGTCCGAAAAATTCGGGTCACCAAACTCCACAGAGTCAAAAGGGAAAGAAAGGAGCCATTGCTGATTCAGCAAAGCTCTGTCGAGCTTCTTCCGAATATACATGGTTCCCTATTGTTTTTTCTCCCAAATGAACCATCTGCCATACCTTCTAAGATCAGTTAAGTCAAAATTACCAAATAGGTGTTGTAACTCTCGTCCAGCACCTCTATAGAATCTCACCTCACCCTCAACTTCAGAAGAAGTGAGACAACAGTTAAAATCCCCAACTACCACCCAGGCACCCACGGTCCCTGGGTCCCAGCATGGAACTCTTGTAACTCCTTCCACAAATCAGCCCGTTGGAAAGCAAAGTTTGAAGCATAGATTAAAGTAACAGTAAAAAGGGCTTTACCAAGTTCCTTGCAATGTAAGTGCATAAATTGACCTCCCATCTTGATCACTTGGACCTCAATTTTATCGAAATTATACCAGCAAAGGATTCTACCATTATAGTGGTGCACATGATTGGAGATAAGACTCCACTGGGGTCCCAAAAAAGATAAACCCTTCCTATCAGCCAAGGCTTTTATTTTAGTCTCCAATAATCCTACCAAAATAAGGTTTGAATTAGCTACAAGTTGCTTTACCATTAGCTTTTTGAGGGGGTCATTAAGTCCCCTCGTATTCTACACTAACAGAGACATCATCAAAATAAGCACTCAGGGGACATAACCCCTTTATGCTTTTTCTTTTTAGATTTCTTCTTGGTGGTCGATTGTTTAGGCTGCTTGGCCGAGCTCGGAGAAATCTCCCATTCTTTTATGTTTAAACCAATTGTTTCCTTAAGGCTGACGCTAAGATCAAGAACTTCCTCACTCTCCGCCCGCCCCCGCCCCTCCATCTGTTCAGTAACCGGCATCGTTGGAGAGTGAACATGAATTGGGTTAGATGTTGTAACTGCTCCTATAAGAGGAGTTGTAGGGCGTGCTATATCAACCTACATATCCTTTGAAACAAGACCAAAATTATTCAATTTTGCGACTTCAGTATGAGTGACTCCGGCTGTATCCATATGCAAACTGTCATCCTGATTGCCACTAGATCCACCTGGTGTGTCACAGACCACCCTAGGAGCTACCTTAGCAGGGATCATATTAAGCTCATCCACAGGACCCGGAGCCTGAATGTCAATCCCCTGAGTATTCAGCATTACCTGCCCCTTCCCCTTGGAAGATTCTAGGACCCGAGCCTCATGCCCGTCAGATTGGAACCGACACCCCGTCATGACCCACTGTTTTCCCACTATACCAGGCTTCCACGGATACGTGACAAATATATTGTCATTGATCAAGTCTCCAGCTTCTTCTAATCTCCTAATTCTCAGCGAAGCAGGTAGGACAGTTTCCTTTGACACTTCTATACAAATTTTAACAAACCCAATGCTGTCCATTTTAGCCATCTAGGAATCCATGCTAATCGGTTTACCAATGCCACTGGCCAAATGACTCAAGCCCACCATCATCCAATACTTCATCGACAACCCATGAAACTGCACCCATAAAGGAATGACTTCCACTGATCCCCTGTCCAAACGCATCCCTAGTGTCCATTGACGCAAAAACAGAGATTGATTACCAATGTGCCAAGGCTCAAGCTCAAGAATCTCACTGAGGTTCGACTGTGGAGAAAACTTAAATAGAAACTGACCATCCTCCATAAGCATTGTTTTCTCAAAACCCTTCTTACTCCAACAAGCCCTAGCCCATGCATTGACCATCGTAAATGCCAAGCATTTAGACCAGAAAAATCCACTAACGCATTAGACCAGGCCCTAGCACTTGCTCAAAGCAACTCAACAAGAAGGGAGACCACTCCATCTTGCAACACATTCGGGTGAAAGGAAGGTTACCTCGAGGTTGTTGAGCACCAAAACGCTCACTCCAGGCATCACCACTCAAGGCAGCCTTCAAGACAGGATCGCCAGACGCCCCCAAAGCAGACTCCCGAAGAGGGTCTCCAGTGGTCGACGATTGGGCATGGTTAGACACTCCAGTCACCATGGTCGAAGAATGGAGAGGGTCGCGGACACCAAAAGAGGACGAGGCAGGAAGGGGAGGACAGGGATCCAAAGCTGGATCTGGAGTGGCCATCGCCTGAGGCGGCAAGTGGGAGCCCGAAGGCTACCCCTGGAAAGGACGGTCAACGCCCCAGAAAAGTGGACAGACAGCGAAGAAGTGGAAAAGTCAAGAGGGGTAAGATGTGAAAGACAGGTTAGGCGGGAAAGGAAAAGCGGAGAGAAGACAGAGCGTTTAATGAGGAGAGAGACATGCTCAGATTATAAGGTCATTGTTAAGATCATAGCTAAGAGACTTCGAGAGTCTCTTCCCCACATTGTTAGCCATAAACAAAGTGCCTTCGTTAAAAATCGTCGCATAGGTGATAACGTTTTGTTGGCTCAGGAAATTCTAAGGAATTATCACCTTTCCAATATTCACAAGCATTGTGCTTTCAAAATAGACCTTAATAAAGCCTATGACACCATTCATTGGGAGTTTCTCATCAATGTTTTAGAATCTGTGGGGCTTCCTGGGCAATTCATTGCTTAGATAAAAGAATGTATTTCGTCCCCGTCATACTTTAACCTCATTAATGGTACCCCTTCTAAATTCTTCAGAGGTAAGTCAGGTCTTATATAAGGAGATCCTTTATCCCCTTTTCTTTTCATTTTAAGTATGGAAGTCCTTTTCAGATGGTTGAATAAGGCTTTAGTGGTAATCCCTTATACCAATACCATTGGAGGTGTTAATCTCTTAAAATAAATCATCTTCTATTCGCTGATGATCTAATGCTATTCTGTCATGCTAATTTGGAATCTGTTAATTCTTTACTCAACTGTTTGAGGACCTTCTCCCATTTGTGTGGCCTGGAACTGAACCCCACTAAGAGCCACTTTTTCTTATCCTCTAAGTCGCATAACTTGACTCCTCAAATTGAACTGATGTCTGGGCTAAAGAGAGGTAGTCTTCCCATTAAATATTTAAGGGTTCCACTTATTACTGGAAGGTTGTCCCAAAGGGATTGTAGTCCCCTTTTGAAAAAAATTGAAGCAAGGATCAACAAGTGGACTAATAAAAGCCTTTCCTATGTTGGTAGGCTTCAATTGATCATCTCGGTGCTTTCTTCCTTTCAAGTCTATTGGTCTTCCATGTTCATTCTACCTTCTTCCATCTTAAAGGAGATAGAGGCCAAACTTAGGAACTTTCTATCCTTTTATTCTAATGCTAAGGTCAAATGGTCTGACATATGTAGATCTAAAAAGGAAGGAGACCTTAGGATTAAACACTTACCTACATGGAATACTATGCTACTTGGAAATAGGCTTTGGATTTTGTTCCATGACCCTGAAGCTCTCTGGGTGAAGTGGGTACACTCTATAATCCTTAAGAGGGGGAATTTTTGGAGTATCCAACCTAACAATAATATTTCCTAGAGTTGGAGGAAAATTTTAGCAGTGAGGGACAAATTAGGGAACCAATTCAGATTTAGGATAGGAAATGGAGCTTCTACTTACTTCTGGCAGGACCCCTGGCACTCGAGAGGAATTCTCTACTCCAAGGGCCATTAATGGATCTTATCTAAAAATAACAACTACAGTTTTAGAGGTGATCAAGAATAACATGTAGAGTTGGCAAGAGTTAATAGTTGATACATTAGGCTTCTTGGAACCTATCTAATATCAACCGATTAGCTCTCAACAAGATAGTTTAGAGTGGTTAGCTGGGTCAGTGAACCGGCATGTCTATACTAATTCTTCAGCTTATTCCTATTTAAGATCCCCCTTACAAATAATCCCTTGGCATATCCTGGTTTGGTTCAAAAGACCAACCCAAGATGTTCTTTCATCCTATGGTTGTCCTTTTGTGGCAAATTACAAACTAGAGACAAACTGGCTTTCTTCCATACTCTAAATTATTGTTCCTTATGTCTCAATGCTAATGAAACAATTAATCATCTATTCTTTGACTGTCTTTTCTCCAAATCAATATGGACTTACTGCCTCTCCTACTTCTGTCTCAACCTGCCACCACATCTCAACCTCCATACAATCCCTTTTTGGCTAAACCATCCCTAAAATCTCAAAACTATAAATCCCAATGTACTCCCAATTATCCTTTCAGTTGCA
>JANZLX010000003.1:29534407-29551692 GCA_025531955.1 Erythroxylum orinocense | reverse complement strand
TATGTAGATCTAAAAAGGAAGGAGGCCTTGGGATTAAACACTTACCTACATGGAATACTGTGCTACTTGGAAATAGGCTTTGGATTTTGTTTCATGACCCTGAAGCTCTCTAGGTGAAGTGGGTACACTCTACAATCCTTAGGAGGCGAAATTTTTAGAGTATCCAACCTAACAACAAAATTTCCTAGAGTTGGAGGAAAATTTTAGCAGTGAGGGAGAAATTAGGGAACCAATTCAGATTTAGGATAGGAAATGGAGCTTCTACTTACTTCTGGCAGGACCCCTGGCACCCGAAAGGAATTCTCCAGCATTTCTCTACTCCAAGGGCCATTAATAGATTTGATCTGAAAATAACAGCTACAATTTTAAAGGTGATCAAGAATAACATGTAGAGTTGGCAAGAATTAATAGTTGATACATTGGGCTTCTTCGAACCTATCTAATATCAACCGATTAGCTCTCAACAAGATAGTTTAGAGTGGTTAGCTGGGTCAATGAATCGGCATGCCTATACTAATTCTTCAGCTTATTCCTATTTAAGATTCCCTTACAAATAACCCCTTGGCATACCCTGGTTTGGTTCAAAAGAACAGCCTAAGATGTTCTTTCATCCTATGGTTGCCCTTTTGTGGCAAATTACAAACTAGAGACAGACGACCTTTCTTCCATACTCCAAATCATTGTTCCTTATGTCTCAATGCTAATGAAACAATTGATCATCTATTCTTTGACTGTCTTTTCTCCAAATCAGTATGGACTTACTGCCTCTCCTACTTCCGTCTCAACCTGCGACCACATCTCAACCTCCACACAATCCATTTTTGGCTAAACCATTCCTAAAATCTCAGAACTATAAATCCCAATGTACTCCCAATTATCCTTTCAGTTGCAATATAATATCTGTGGAAAGAAAGAAATGCCCGGACTTTTAAAGATGAAGCTATGGAGGTGGATGGATTGAAAGCCAGAGTGATCACCCTAGTACAGGAGCAACTCAGAGCAAACACTGAAGGAAGGAAAAGGTAGGAGAGTTTTTAAATCACTAACATATTTTATGCAGCTTTCTATTACAGGTCAAAGCAAGACAATTTTGGGGAATGAAGGTCGCAGCTGCTCACCCCACTGAAGGAGAGCACAGCAAAACATCACCTCTTTGAATTCTATCAATAATTGTAGTTAGTAAAACCTCAATAGAAGGGTATTAGCACAAACAACAAGTTCTAAATAAATCAGCAGGAGCAGATGCAACTTAGTAGCCATGGATCAGGTAGAGAGATCCGGATGGAGAAGTAGCATCCAAACCACCAAAACAAATAGCAAAGAAGACAAGGCCTAGTCTCCCACACCCAAGGATAGTTATGGTTACGGAATACAACACACATTAAGGAAGGTGGAGAGGATAGCTATCCGAAGCTTTTAACCCCTTCCACTGCAAAGATATGCGATAGCTTCTGGTTTCATTGTTATAGGAATCTTCTCTTGATAGCACTAGGAAGGTGTCCACTGAGCATTGCAGAAATAGTTGGAAACCAACGGGATACAAGCTACATGGTGACCTCCATCGGCTCTAATGGTGGGTGTCAACTGATGCACATAGGAGTCCGACTAAGGTAACAGTCTTATAGGAGTGTGGATTGATTCATTTGCTAACTGAGGTTGGGTATGACGTTGAATTCCTGAAAGAAGGTTCTGTCATGGAAAATGAGATTGAAGTTATGGATTAGCTTGTTATTGTGTTGTCTAGATTGCAAGAATTTAGTAGGGCTCTTATTGATTTTATGTTAGTTAATTTTCAGATTTGGACAAGGGATTGTAGTTTGTACAATCTCAATATGTATATAACTTCTTATTATTTATATATACCTTCTGAATTACCAAAAAAAACAATGATTTCGCTTATAAAGCGGCGAGAAAAAAATTAAAAAATAAGTATAATTCTTTTTTTGGGCTCCTTATGCTACACATTGCATTGACTTAATGTTGAAAAATATCAGGGATGCTAGGTATTTTCCTGTTATTAATGAAACTGTGCAAAACGCCAAAAAGGTGACTAAGTTCATCTATAATCATGCATGAGTGTTGAATTTAATGAAAAAAGATTTTACCAATGGTAGAAATTTGTGATGTCTTGCTATGACAAGATTTGCAACGAAATTTTTATCACTTCAATATTTTGTTATGATGAAGAAAAAGTTGAGATAGATGTTTACAAGTGATAAGTGAGTTGCATCTCAGTATGCTAGGTATAATGCTGGATTGGAGGTTTCCATAATTATACTTAAAGATACAAAATTTGGGTCACAATGCCAATTTGTTATTCGAGTTTGTGAGCCTTTGGTGAGGGTGCTTTATTTGGCTAATAGTGATGAAAAAGCAACAGTGGGTTTTTTATGTCATGGAGAGGGCAAAGGAAGCAATTAAGGTCAATCTATAAAGTAGGTGTTTTTTATATACACTATATTTTGCAGTCATCAATGATAGGAAAGGAAACTTTACTCACTATTGTTTACAGCTAGGGCGTTTTTTAATCTTAATGTCTATTTCAGATTAGGTTTTACAAAGAAAGCTAAAGTTAATGGGAGAATGCTATTAACTATTGCAACAATTATTGCCCATGAGATGTTGCAAGATGTATTGAGCTCACAAATAAAGCTTTATAAACAGTCTTCTAGGAATTTTGGGATGTCAATTGTTATTCGACAAAAAGCAAAACTTTCTCCAAATATTAGCCTTTTCCCTTTTACTTTATTTTATTTATAACGCTATTTTTGTTATCTTAAGACTTACAGTTTCTTGGTGGGATCAATTCAGAACTGGTTTTTCAGAATTGCAAAGTTTGCAATTCAAATTTTAAATCAATATATGAGTGCAACAAGCTATGAACTGGAGCACTTTTAAATTCATCTATTCCATTAAAAGAAATAGATTAGAGCATATGAGATTAAATGACTTGACCTTCGTTTGTTACATTTTAAAGCTTCAGGAAATGTATGTTATTATCATTATTAATTTAGATATAATTTTTTAACAATTAAAATTTATTGTTTACCAAGACTCATAATAGAATAAGTAGTTCAGTATATCCAATTTGCATTAATAATATTGATCTTTTGGCAGATTGAGTTTTTGAGGAATCGGTTTGGTTGATGTGAGTGACTTAGAAGATAACCTTAGATGGGAAAGCATTAACATGTCATTTGATGCATTGAATTTGAATGATGATAATGATGAGGCTCCTCTTAATAATGTGAATTTTGTACTAAATGATAATAGGGGTTAGGGTAGTTATAGCGGGTGTTATCCCATAGACAATTAAATGAAGTTCCATGTTTTTGTTTTTCCTCTTCTTTTAATTTTATTTATATTTGATGCATATGTAAAATTTTACATATGCAATGTAATTATAAATATTTTGTTTCAAGTTTCACTTCTACTTGATTATTTCCTCATCAATAACTCTTGTTGTGAATTGTAATATTTTAAATATTTTGTATTGTTATTATTATTTTATTTGTATGATGATTGTCTTTTTTTATATTAATTATGGTTATGATTTATATATGAAATATCTAAAAATTATTGTTAACAAAAATAAATACAATGTTGTTATTGTAAATTTTATTATTATGATTTTGGAAAAGGGTTAAAATAAAATTATATGGTACAATATACTATTTGACTATTTTGTAAATTTAGTGACTATTTTATAAATTTAAAAAATTACTCAAAACGATATTCGATATTGAGCGATATCGATATAGCACTATATGAGAACTTAATCTGGTACCAAGATCTGTAAGGTATTCATAGCATTGGTGAGATAAAAGAGGGTGTCAATGTCCAGTTAAAACTTTGGAGGGATATATTAGAGTCTAATGGTTTTAAACTAAGCAGAACTAAGACTGAGTACTTAGGGTGTAACTTTTTGGGCCATAGGGTGACTTCCGATATGGAGATAAAGATTGGTTCAAAAGTTATATCACAAAAAGGGTGTTTTGATTATCTAAGTTATATAACCAAAGCAATGGAAAAATTGATGAAGACATTATTCGCCGTATCAAATCAAGGTGACTTAAATTGGGAAATGCATCGAGAGTTTTACGTGATAAGAATATACCACTCAAGTTCAAAGGTAATTTATATCATTTAACAATTAAATCGGCCATGCTCTATAAGGTAAAGCATTGATATATCAAATAGATGCATAGTCATAAGCTAATGGTGAGGAGATGTGGAACTTTACTAGCAAAGATAAAGTCAAGAATGCAATGATAAGAGACAAGTAAAAGGTGAATAATATTAATAAAAAATTAAAAGAAACAAGATTTAGGTGGCTCAGACATATTAAGAGGAGACAATTTGATGCTCTAGTGAGAAGATACGAAAATATTGTAGTTAGAGACTGTAAGAAGAAAAAAGGAAGACCTAAAAAAAATTGAAAGTAAATGATGAAAAATAATATGGCTCTGTTGAAACTTACTTAGGATGAGACCCTCACTAAAAAATTTTGGCACACTAGGATACGAATAAAGGATCTAACATAGAAACGTCCTTCTCATTCTCGTAAGTCTTTTAAATATTTTTCTTCGAATATTATATCGTGTATTTAGTCTAAATATTTAATATGTAATAGTTTTCTATTAGTTATTTATCCTAAATATTTTCTTAGTTAGCTTAAGTACCGGGTAAGGATAAGGGTGATTGTTATCGGACCTCTCCAGACCCTAAGTATCAATAAGACTTTTACTGAATTGTTATTATTGTCGTACGAATATTACTCTTAAACTTTATTGGATTACTTTTTATCTTAAGTTAAACTTTATAATACCCCCACCACAAATAATGTTGACATATATATGTCCATTCAAAATTTCCAACAGCTCTTTGTACTGTACGTCTTTCAATATATTCACCGATCTTATTCAAATCTACCCATTGAATTTGTGACCTATGACAAAATGTATTTTAACTAAATTGATATATTCTTGCCTACTGTTAAGCTGGGTGGTGTACAGCACTACGTGAAAGAGATTGATTAGCAGGATTTTAAATTTTTTAATTTTGTTTTCTATTGTATTGAATGTTTGATTGTACAAGTTGACTTATGTTAATGTTGTACATTTAATATTCTTTTATTGTTGTTTCAGATTTTTCTATTAAAATGATCCCATTAAAAATTTTAGTTGAAATAAATATACTTACTCAGTTCACCCATTAACATCGACGACTTAATATTCTGAACAACGTTATGGTTGCAGTCCTGCGGAGAACTGAAGAGGATGCCAAGGAACACAGTGGGAAGGTGGTGGAGGGTCTATGGATAGTTTGTCCTATATTGTTGTTGCAAGTTCACTGGTCATGTATGCAATCTAATGCTTTGTTTCAAGACTCAAGACTACTTGCTTCTCTTTACTTGTTCCTGTTTTACCTTTCACTAACTTAAAGAATTGAAGTTAAACTGAAAAAGCCATCAGCCAAAATAGTAACTAAGAAGCAAAAAGTCAATATAAGACTTGAATTATATAGAAAATTCAAGCAAAGGTCGGCCACAAAACTCCATGATCACCTATTTTAACTAGCTATACTTGCAGTTTACAGAGTTAAGCTATTTATATACATATACAATATAGTCAATACCAAACCAAAGCAGCTGAATTTGACTACCACCATCTCTCTACCAGTATATGTATGCTGAAGAGGACGTATATAAGATACTTGGGACAAAATCAATGTAGATATATATAGAGAGAGAGTAGTATAGAAAAGAGAGCTCAGCATGACCACATTGTCTCACCCAAGCTTGAGTGGTCCATCATATCCATGTCAAAATAGGGCTTACCCTGTGATCCCATGAGCCTGGAGGATGGCGAACCACTGTTGCTTGGGCTACCTGGGCTCAACCCATTATTAGACATTGTTACAGTTTGACGAACCCGTAGATGCACCACTTCAGCCTGCGCCAGAGCCAACTGGGTCTGGAGCGCGTCTATTTGTTGCTGCAGAGAGGATATTGCACCCACGCAGCCGTAGACAGGGTCACGCACCCTCGCATTAGCTTCGTACACCATGCTACTCACAGCATCTCCTCGCTGATGCAATTGCAGCTCCTGCAAGAAGTGAATTAGCCACTGAAACTTTGTATCTATGTATTGACCAGGTCAGTCAGAACTACTAAGGGTAGTGTGTAAATGAGGAATTAGCAAAAGGCATCGAATCCTGAACCTACACAGGCACATAGACAGAGCTATTGATCATCTAGCAAGTAGGCTTACTGTTTCTGGGGTGGGACGCAACTTGCTATAAAGGGACTGCTAAACTTTGCTTCGCATAAGAACAAATGAAGTAATTTTGAATCAGGGCCCCCCCACATCCCCACCTGTGGACTGTGGCTTCTCTCTTCCCTAACTTAGGGCTGCTAGTAGTCGTTCAATCGGGATCCACTTCTCTGTCATTATCAACTTAAAAACTTCTTTCTAATCAACCCCAAAAGAGAAAACAAGGAAAAGTGTGGTTGAGATAGGCTCTTAAATCTTTTCAAAGTTTTCTGGGCATTTTGAGTTAATAAAGACCTTGATCAAGGGTAGAATTACTCGACAAAGGACCCTGATAATAAACTGAATTCTATCTTTAGCCCAAAAAAAGTTAAATTTAAGGTTGAGCAGTGAAAGCCATTGTTGTCCACCCTGAAAGAAAACAAGTGGAGATAAAGTAGAACCTGCAGCATCTTGTTGACATTACTAGCGCCAAAAACCTTGTGGACATTAGCGAACTTCTGCGGCTCATCTGCTGGGAAATAAGGAGCAAAGACACAATCTTGGGCACACCTTCTTCTCAAAAGCTTGCATGCTGCACATGGTGAGGCTGCACCTTGTTTCCTACCACTCTCCTTCATGCTTAATTTTCCCTAATACCTAACAAACACAAGGACAATGCCTGCTTACGTCAAAAAAGACAAGCAGGCAGCTTGTACAGAAGAAGATTTGGAACGAACAAAAACAGAGAAAATGGTGACAACAGAAAAAGGAGTGAAAGATGAGTGCTTTATGAATGAAAAGAAGGGAAGGGGCGTGAAGCAGAGTGGTGGATGTGATTATATAAGCAAAATCCAGTACATATGAGACAGGGTCCCTACCACCATAGAAACCTTTAGATTTCAGGTCGACAGAAACATCTCTTTGTAAGGTGACATCTTTGGTCGTATCTCCACTTCTCTATTCTATACTTTCCTTTCTCCTCAATTTCTTTTTCATTTTATATTCTCATGTATCGGTATTACATTCCAAAGTTCAAAGAAGAGATAATTCAACATCTGCATGTGATTGATAGTACCTGTAATGATGACTATGATAACAAGCCTAAGGTATGATTTTGTTGGAGGGCGTTGTTGAATATGGGTCATGATGACACATTTGGTAGGCCCTGTTCTCTTAAGATTATGCATGTCAATAGTGATGTCCATGCCAGTGAAAAAGTTACCATACATGGGAGAAATTTTTCCTGGTCTTTATTGGTGAGCATTCTTATTATAAATAATAAAAAATATTATTTTGTAAGATCAAAATTTTCATCATTTCACATTATTCAATGGTAAGTGTTAGGATTTGACTTGCTTCATTTCTTTCTTATCCTAAGAGAGTAGTTTTGAGTGGTTCCTCCCATTGTATACATTAAAAAAACCTTTGAGACTTATCGGTAAAATATTTCGTACATTTACGAGTCAAATAAAACGGATATTTCTATATCAATCATAATTTTTAAGTTTATTCTTTACATTCAAGATGTGATATGGAATAATTTCAAAAGATTTAAAAAAAGTCCTTTTTTTTCTTGATGGTAATGTTTAAGAAGAACTGGTTAGGAGTGTGAACTCATGGACCAAAAACTAGAAAAGATGGGAGATGATTGAAATGAACTGATCGTGCATGCTGCGAACCACCCCTGTTTTTTCTACTTTGATCCATTCCTCTCTTTCTTGGGTTGTGTGATTAGTAGAAGGAGACTGGCAGATTTGACCGTTTCTTTAACTGGTTGATCCCAAATCCTATGAATTGAAGACCAATTTGCCATTTGCCCCTCTTTGATCTTCATCCACATTGTTGGGTTTTTTCGTGGTGAAGATTGATCTGGCTTTGGTAAATTCATCAAAGAGGATGATTCCTTTTTGTGTAGATAAAAATTATTATTTATTTATACTAAAAAAAAATGCTTGCATTAATGTGAGTAAAATCAATATCTTCTTCTTTATCCAATCACTAATATTTTTAATAGAGCTTATAATAAGATTCTAAACCTTTTTTTAGAAAATAAATGAAACCCATGATGGTGTTAAAAGAAAAAAAGAAAAAAAAAAGTAATGAGTAACGAGTTTATAGTATAAGAAGATTATACTCAACATTTTAAAAATTATTTCGCTTTGATCAGTTTAATAGTGAAAATCTTGAATCGACTTATTTTTAATTTGATTTCTAATTTTTAATTTAATTTAATTTAGTAATCTTTATTAAAAATCGATAAGTTTATTAATTAATCTACTAATTTTGATAACCTAAAATAAATTAATTAATTTTTATTTAACAGTCTTTTTTAATTAAACTTTAATTTTTAATAAATAAAGACAATATTTTTTAATCATTTTTTAAATTCTTTAATTTTACTCAATCTTTAACCAGTTTTATAACGATCTAATATCAGTTGAACTTTTTAAACCTTAAATCTTCTATCTTATCGGTCTAATTTCCGGTCAGGTTTTGAAAACATTGATTAAAGTTTATTATGAATAATTTTTTTTAATCTTAAACTAAGAACATGATATTATAAATTCAATTTTAATTTTTACTCCAACATTCAAAGATGACATTATTGTGTCTGGTGGCAATTTAGATAGAATTAGGATTGAAAGTGCATCATAATATTGCCTGGATCACATGTAGACCTTCAACTCCAATCTTTGATTCTTTAAGTCCATGATTAGTGTTTTAACAATATTAATCTATTTTCTTTTAAAATGTTTCATGTGGCCCTTAGAACAATAATTAGTTTTGTTTTCTTTATGTACCAGAAACGGTTGACTTAAAGAGGAGTCTTTGAGCATCATCATCCTCACCTCATCATCTTAAGTAAGAAACTGTAAATTACGGAAATTAATAAATATAAAATTAGCATACCAATTTCTTCTCTTGATTAAGAAAAACAAAATTTAAGATCCCCAGACAAATATTATATTTGTTTCTGATTTTTTTAAAATATATTTAAAATAATTTACTAATGATGCTTTATATATTTATAAAATTTTCAATTTTCCTTCCCCTTTTTTTAACTATGAAAATATGATTCCGTTATTTATTTTTATTTTTATTTTTATTTTATTATCTTATAGGTTATTTAAAAATAATCTTTTTATTAGTTAGAGATAAGACTACGTATTATTAGACTTTCTCGAATTTACATTTTAGTGGGATTTTTATTAGGTTAATGTTATTTTTCATGTAAAATTTGACCCTTTAAAATCTAAAACTTTCAAGAGCTTGTGTTGATATTAAAGTTTTTGGTGAAAATAAGACATGGGCATTAGTGTAAACTCGAAAACTAACATGGAGTGGGATGATAAGACAATGGCAACATGCTCTTTAACGTGTTACAGACGAATGACCAACCTATCAAATATGTTCAGTTGTCGTTTGCGACCAAAAGAAGAAGAATTTAGTCGTCGTTTTGAGTCTCATAGTCTGACAGGTGCACGTGATTCGCCCACCTTCTCCACGTTACTCTGCGACCAAATTACCAATGTCTCGTGCTATGTACTCCTGCTCTGCACCTGAATGCCGTAGTAGAAGGGCACGAGAAGATACCATGTTACCTGTCATCTTTATCACATGAATGATACGTCAATTTTAAATAAAAACAGATTTGAAACACGTTGTCTGTTCCCAGTTCAGTTCTAAGTCTTTGCAAGCCTTTTTCTTTGTCTCCATGTGGAGGTAGTTTAAGTGTTTAACACCACTGCCATTTTTATATCGTCTCTTTCTTTGCTTTTTATGAAATTATCAAAGCTTTACCTAACACTGGAAGAGACATCGTCGTTAGTGAAGCTTGCAGAATTTGAGGTAATCGTCTGATATCCTGGGCTTTCCAGACTAGTGCAGCATTGGTGACTGGTGCGGCGGTGGTGGCAGTCGTATCGTCGAGAAGAGAAAATAAATCATTTTTGTAATTTGTTTTTATTCAAACTTTATATTTTCCTAACAAAAGACTAATATCTTATTATTTTTTATAAAAAATTAAAAATTTTGAATATTTTATTATTACTTTTAAAGTTAATTCCAAAATTATAAAATTTTTAATTTTTAATTAACTCTTATTTTAATATAAAATAAATTTAAATTATTTAAAGACGGCTTTATATAAGTTGAGTCAATTATCTGATTATTAAAAAATCTGATTATTAAAAATTGACATTTTAATTTCAATGGTTTAAATTTTTAAAGTGTAATGTCATATCATAAATAAAAATGAATTTATTATAAATTTACAAAAACGTTAAAGTGCAATATGAAATTTTTAAATTGAATTTGTTAAAATAATTTATCTATAATTTATAAATTATTAAATATTTTCAATATTTTATTCAATATATATTTTAGAAATGATAACTATTAATGAAAGGACAAAAAAAATCAATTTGATGGTATAAATAAAAAGCAAAAACAAGATCTAGCCTTGAGCGCTTAGCCATACTCTTTTACTTTAGCGGTGATCCCACTACCACTAGAAAGAGTGAGTCATTATAACAAAATTCAATAGCTATGAATTGCATAGAATCCCAATATGTACAAAAGAAGGTTAAAAGATGGGTCAACCAATTAACTAACTAATAATGAAGCTGTGGATGGAAAATCTTTGGAGGTTGTGGGTACAATAATTATGTGTTAAGTCAACCATTCTGTCCCTTTGGTCAATTAATGTGCTTTAGAGAAAACTAGTAATTAGTTACACTTAATAAGCAGCCTCATGTGTGATGAGAGGCTCCAACCTCCTTCACTTTAAAGATGTGATTAATTTTTGGTTAGGTCGGCTGTGCTAGGCTCAGGCCCAGGTCCATACGTCCACGGCCCATTCGCAGGCGTTAATCTCTCATACAAACGTAAAGACCTAAACCTAACATCTATCCCATGTTTAAGGTATTACTTTGCTATGATATAGATACGACATTAGAACCCTGATACTCTTTGTTTATAGCCACCGTAACCCTCATCAAAAGATTGACTTAAACATCGGAAGGATCTGCAGGCTATCAACCTCCGGCGTGCCTTTATTATTTTGCAAGTACTTCGGAGCTAACATCGACCAGCGTCATGGACCCAAACAGTAACATTCAACCTCACCAGAATCAGGCAGAACCAATTTTCTTTTCGTATTTTGCATAACCATTCAATCTTACCCCTTGCCGTTTATTTAGAGAAATTGCTCTTTCGAAAATAATCTCTTTATTATATAAAGATATAAATATGTATTATTAGATTTCTTCAAATTTTGCATTTCGGTGAAATTCTCACAAGAATCTAAGATTTGTTATTGTCGCATAACCATTTAATAGCTTCTCTTTTTTTCTTACTCTCTCTTTTTTAATGATATAAAGAGTTTCACGGTTTAGCCAACTCTCTGGATTTTGTTGCTGTTCTTACGTAACCATTCAATGTTTTTTTTTTTCTCTTTTTCTCCTTTTCCTTTTTAACACGAGAAAGAATTTTACCATGTTTAGATCCCATTGAAAAAATGAGTTTTTTAATAGGAAAAAGAGATTTTATATCCTTTTTAAGATTAAATCATAAGATTTAAAAATGTGTTTATAAATTCTAGCAAACTTATGTGATAAGGATTTCTATACTATAAATGTTTGCTTTATTCAACTCATTGAGATGCATCAAATTTTAGAATTTTTACACTTTCTTATGTACAAAAAAAAATGTAAGAAAAAAAGTTTTCTTTAAGATAACAAGATAAAATTAGATAAAGTTATTTATCTTTTTTTTATTAAGGATCTATCTTCAAAATTTTTAAAATAAATATAAAATGTTTAGCGCTTGACAGTAATATTTTATATGATAAATTTTATTTAAATGAAATTTAATAATAATAATAAATAAATAAATAAATACATCTGCAAAAAATTTAAAGAATTAATTATTAGATTTAATATAAATAAGGATTATTTTATTAACAATAACAATATAAAAATAAATTTATAATATTAAAAAAATTAAATTCTTATTTAATTTTTTATTAAAAAAAAGAAAACGTGTCGAGCATGGCATTCATGTCAAGTTACCGCTGCACCGTCGTCAACTCAAGACCCAAAAACCAAGAAAGCGTATGGTGAAAGAAAAATATGACATTGAAATTCTTGTCACGTTATATAAACGTGAAAACAAAGGTTAGACTAAACCGTCAAAACTTAAGATCAAATTCAAAATAAATAATTTATAATATTATTCAATCGCCACTAAAGAGTATAAGCATTTATAAAATAATAATACCAAAATAAGACCGTTAGTTAATAAAAATTATTACAAACCGTTTTAAAGTTACAAAAATTATTTAAAATCGTTCATCTATCATATGTTGTACATAGCTTTCTTTTTACGTGTGACCTGAACTTATGACCTTTCAAGTTATAAAAGAGTAGCTTTATCGATTATTTCAAGACTCATTAATTTAATTAAAATTATTTTATTATGTTTTTAAGTGTTAGTAAATATATAAAACTAATTAAGTTGGTCTTACACAATAGTTTAAGTTATTTTAATGAAACGATCACTTACCATGATATTAGAGTCTTTATAATCAAGTAGTCGTAAATTCAAATCTTACCAACCATTTATTATTTAGCAAAAGGTAGAGTGAGCCTGTGCAAGCTTCAATTCTAAAGGACTTTCACTTAAGAAAGTGTGTTAGTGAATATATAAAACCAATTAAGTTAGCCTTGAAATGGTCATTTAACACTAAGCAATAAACCAAAATTCTACAAGTTTGACCTATTTCATAACACACCCACATCTTTGTCTCCTCGTTATAAAAAAAAGAAAAAATGAGGCAGGAACAGTGTTTAATGTCATTCAACTTTAGGGAGCAGGCCCTTAGCTTTCTAGGAGTGGGTAATTAAACTTGTTTTAGGAATACAGCAATAATGTCCTACAAATGTTCACTAATCATGACCAAAACTTGATATGATTGTTTACACACTAAAATCTCTCAATTAGATCAATGTCGTGCGACCGAGGTCAATTAAAATAATCATGATATATACAAAAATTCATTTTCACATAATTCGAGTAAGTAAAATATATGGGATTAAAATTTGAATTTAAGGTTAATGTCCTAAACCCTTTGAATTAAAAAAAATAAACTTTCTATATTTTAGGAAAATAAATTATCTTTAAGTTGGATTATTAGAATAATTTATTTAAAAAAAGACTATAAACTCAACTACCTCTCACCACCCAAACTATAAGAACTGTGACACCCTCATACCAGCAAAGTTGAGCGTGGGCAGGTGAATTTGGTAAAGCAATAATGTTGTGTTTTGAACGATGGATGGCTTTTCCACCGATTATAGACAACTTAATTACGGTCAGAACATTTGAAACACGTTTCAGTCCCGGGTAATAATGCTCATGTGTATATATATAAAAAATTAGAAAATACGAAGGCACATCAAATTTTTAGTTTAAGAAATATTATAAATTCTGATTTTAAAAATTTATTCTTATAGTTTTAATTTTTTCAAAAAAAGCACTTCTTTTAGATTTGGATAAAAAAGATAAAATACACGCATTTTGAACACCAAATCAAATGTTATCTATATGATGATATAACTTTTTTCTTAAACTCGAACCAAATTATTAGAATTATATTTGACAATCAGTTGATTGTATTAACCGTTACCTGATTCTATCAGTTGTTAGTTTATAGTTGATTATATTAGCTAATTTGACCAGTAAATTGCATGAACTGTTTGTTAGAGATATTTGATAAAATTAGTTGTTTAGTATTAGCTATTTATGTATAAAATGACTTATAAGGACGTGACTTTAAACAAATTATAAAAATATAAATGTTATATATCTTAGTATTACAATGAATATTCTTATAAAAATTTAGATTTTAGAGAAGTCATGTTCATTTGTACTGTTTCATCACCTTTGAAAATTTTATTCAGATTTTTCTATTTTTATTTTCATTTAAGGTCAATACTTTATTTCTATCCTATAACTACGTAAAACAATTATAAAAACAAACTGTGATTTTTTTTTAAGAGGAAAATTACAAGCATACTAAATTACCAAGTGGGAAAAGGAAACTTCAGATATATCCTGGAGAAGGATAGTAGCACAACCCACAGGCAGGTTTTGATACCAATAGATGCCTAGTTCTAGAGATTTGGCCTGGTTCGCCAGTCAATCTACAGCTCGATTAGCTTCACAGTAAATATGCCTAGCCTTCATCATCCATTGGCAATGTAGTAAGTGGTGAATCCCTAAAAGAAGGTTGGTAAAAGGAGTAGATGGTGGAGTGGAGGATGCTAACAAATGGAGAACAGAAAGGGAATCCACGACAAGTTCCAGCTGCCAGTAACCTAGACTCTATGCCGATGAGAGGCCAGTGTAAATACCCCAAAATTCGGCACAAACTGAAGTGCAATAGCCAATATTGTGTCCAAATCCACCTAGCCATTGTCCTGTGTGGTCCCGGAGAAGACCTCCTGCCGTAGCCCTAAATTGCGATGCGCTATATGCACCATCCTTATTAAGACAGATCCAACCCTGTGCTGGAGGACGCCAACCCTCTTAGCGCAAATATATGTTTTACCATATAGAATTATATCTGTCTTTGACTCTTTTACCATATAGAACTATATATATTATTAAGAAATGTGTAAGTGTCAACCCACATAGGACGTGGTTTCTACCGTTGGAATGAGAAACCGAAATTGCAACCACCTTTCGGTTGGTAAAGAAAACGAGAAAAGAGAACATTGAAATTTCAGTCATAGGAACAGCAAAAGGCATAAATTTCTAAAAGCTAAAAAAAAAAAAAAGAAGGCAACCCTACATGGGAAATTCTGCACTTTTGCTTGGTCCCCCGCAAGTTGCTTTTCACCTCATCATACGTTTGTGCCTTTGCACACAGTGGTCTATTCTATTGACCAAAACTTATATATATTCTATATATAGGAATAAGAACACAAAGAAATATTTAGAATACTTTAATTAAATCAGTTATTTTAAGGATCGTATGACATGTAAAGGTATTCCATCAAAACAAATAAATAGTCAGTGTGCACGTTCTCATCATAGACTAAACTATGTTCTCACGTCAAATTAATAGATATTTTAATTGGAAATAATGAAAAGTTTCTAATTTAATTTAATATTTTAAATTGAGTTCGATTTTTTAATTTTAAACTATAAATCAAATGTACAAAAAGTCAACATAATTAATTAATAATAGTTGAATATTGAAGTTTAAATTTGCAGTAATACATGTCTAATCACTAATGTCTTGCTTTGTCTCTTATTCCAAGATATACAGTCTCAAGAAGGAAAAAAGGAAAAAGAAATAATTTTGTAATCAAGTTCTTCAGATTCCAATAACAATGTTTTATGTTTACAGATCCCTCCTCACCTTAGATTCCCGTCAAAAGTTAAATTACTCATTATGAAATTTACCACGGTTCCTGCAAGCTCACCCGACCATTCCCAGATTCATTTCTTAGCCAAGTTGCCTCAAGTATTCTCAATTTACCAATTTCTTATATATACCGGTTTCATCCATTAGTGTTAAATGTTGAATTTGAATAAAACATGCATATGACAAGTCAATTTATTGGTGCAACTAACACCAAAACTTAGGACAACTCCAAGTCATGATTCATTGGACGTGTTGTATAAATCAATTAATGGTTCAAAGAATATCCATAATTAAACCTAGTGATCGTACAAATTTATAGAATCATAATGCATGCACGTTCATAAAACTAAGATATAAAATAGTCAATATTAAAAGCTGCCGACGGTCTGTGGTTCTTCCATTTGTCCCCGTCTAAGCGTACCAAAATTCTAGATCTAGACATAATGTAAATTTTCCTTTTCGTATCTTAGCTAAATTCAATTACTAATAAATAGGCTATTAAAAATTTTGTAATAAACTAATGAGCACTAAAGGACAAAGTGATGAACGAAAAGAATGTTGCTATAGATTGTTGATTGACAAGACGAAAATGGAAGAAAGTACAACTAATATGACAGTTTTTTTTTAATCTTTAAACGTTTCAACAGGTATTAACTGTAATAAAATGGGCTAAATATCGAGTAAAATTAAAAAATTAAAATATGATTGAAAAATTGTCTTTATCTGTAAAAAAAATTTAAAGTTTAATTAAAAATAAATAATTAATTTAGCTTATAAGAACTTATTAATTAAAATTTTACCTAATAATTAATAAATTAATCAGTTTTTTACAACAAGAGTTATTAAAATAAATTGAATCAAAAACTTGAAAACCGAACTAAAAATTAGACGCGTCAAAATTTTTACAGTTGAATCGGCTAAATTGGTAAAGTTTTTTAACAGTTGATAGTAATTCAATAATCTGAGACTAGGAGTTAAGTTTTGTTCCTTCTTTTTGTATTGTTGTTATAATTCAAAACTATAAGGTGACCCTTTTTCTAATTCAAAGATGAAATATCATAGTATTTGTAACACCCCACTATCATAGAGGATATATTCGAACATCCAGAGGACATTTAAGAACATACTTTCACTTCATATGGCATCATAAAGAACATAAATATTTAAAACATTAGCATATCTCATTTCATTAACAAAACATATTTTACTTTGTCATTTCATTACAAACCATCCATATAGTTACAATATAAAACCATATGTGTTCATACAATTTATACAAAATATTCTACACGAGATGAAAAACTATACAAAAGCGCTCTATCTAAACTCTTTAGAGGACAGCTGACCAAACATTTAAGCTATATCTTGAACCCAAAATAGATAATACTAGACACCAACTAGATTGCTTAACAAGCAAGGTCTCATTTCAGTACTTAAAAATTAACGTTGCAATTTTGGTGAGTTTTACGAACTCAACGAGTGAACCATCATCAATATATTCACTCAAAACATATCATATATATATCACATGAATAAAACCCAACTCAATCAATATAACACATCATACAGATTTTTGCCTCATATATCACATTATTCAT
>JANZLX010000003.1:29504124-29516682 GCA_025531955.1 Erythroxylum orinocense | reverse complement strand
TAAGTTTTATTTAATTTATAATTATTATTAGTAATAAAATATTTATTATTATTTTAAAAACTTTGAAAAAATGGGGGAAAGGATAGGTGGAAGGGAGGGAGGGAAATTTTGAAAATTTTGCCAAAAAGTTCCCAATTTTTTAAAATTTTCGGTACCAACAAATACCGATCGGTACATCCGAAATTAGCCGATACTGGCTGGTATTTTTGGCCGGTATCAAAGATGAAATCTGGGTATCGTTTTCCGGCCGATACCGACCAGTACGGAACGGATTTCATTACATGGGATCCACCCCTACAATTTAGATTTTATTTATAGGTCAACAAATTGAACCAACTAATTTAGTTAAGTCCAAAAATTAAATGTTTGAATTTAAGATTAATTTAAAAACTAACAAAAAATTTAAGTACCGATTTAAAATTATATTTAAAACAAAAAAATAATTCAAACTTTTATAAGTAATTTCAAATAATTTTTAATATCGATTCTAAATTAATTAATATTTATATAATATTATAGGATTCAGATTTTATCAAAATTATAAAATTTATAATTATTTATCTAATTTATTTTAATTATAAATTATAATTAATATTTTACATATATTATTATAAAAGATTATAATTTATTTTAAATTATAATTAAATTTTTGCCTTCATGTTTTTGCTTTCCTCCCTTCTTCATTAATAGTGAAGCTATGCGACTCATTAGAGTTAAAAGGTAGCAAACCGGATGATCCTCTTTTCCGCTACATGTTGTCTCCTTGTATTAAAGTTTTTATTAAGAATGTTAATTTTGGCCAAACTCGATCAAATTTGACCCTATTTGACTCAGACCGGGTTAATAGTGTTGGATATTTTTAACTTTTTCTATAAAATTGAATAATATTTAACTGCATTTAAGGTGATGAATTCTATACCGATCGCTCTTCTATTTTCATATATTTCATACTATATCTAATAACTATCGACTAAACTCTTAATCAAAATAAGTCTTAAGTAGTATTAAAATATAACAATCTCTGTATCAGACAACTTTAGAAATCTCAAGGTTCACTTATACAATTATTATAATAAATATTTTCATAGATATATAAGTAATGTTTCAAATTAATTTCTCATATGAAACTAGTTCAGAAAACTTGTTCTCTAGCAAACAACCACAAGTTTATTTCAGTATTTCCATACTTTAACCTATGAAATTAATTGCTTCTTTCATACAGAAAAAAAAATTGCATGTGTTAGTCTTTTTATATTTTATTAATGTTTAGCTTTAATAAAAAATAACTATAAATAATTTAGAAAAAATACATAAATATAATATAAATGTCATAATTAAAATTGCATTTAAATACTTACTTTATAAAACTAAAATTAACGAGTACATATCCTCTGTCTCCAAAAATATATACTTATTCTATCCCAATAAATTTAAGTTCTCTATTTATATAAATCTCACGTAAATAAAAGACTTGAATTTAATGGAACAAGATAAGTACACGTTTTTTGGGTAGAGGATCTCATGCCAAAACTAACCGATTGATAGTAGTTCAAAAAACTAAATGCAAATGGTTAAAATTAGTTTTACAATGATGGGATCATTATGAATAAATCTTTTTCTTATTTAATTTGAAAATCAAATGCATTTTTATCTTTTTCTCTCTCCTGTCCTGGTTTCTTTCCACGCAACTTCTCTCTCTAGTTTCTTATATACTCTTCGTACTACCTTTTGTTTGTTTCTGTACTTCTGAAAGATAAAGTAAGAGAGAGCCTGAGCCTAGGGGTTTCGGTGGTACGCGGATCAGTTGAGATGGAGGCAGATTGCTGCGCCACGCAACTTATCGACGGTGATGGAGTCTTCAATGTCGACGCCCTCCACAACTTCATCTCGACCACCAAGATGGCCGGCCGTTGTTGCTATCATGGGCCCCCAGAGTAGTGATATGCTTTGCTCGTCCACCTTCATCCTCGTACAACACAACTGTGATAGTGGGAGATTTATTTAGTTTGGTAAGATTAAACTCAAAATGAGTTTCGCCACATCTCAAGGCTTGGTCCATTCTCCGAGAATGTACAAGTTTTATTTCTTGTTTTGGATTATTTCCTTCTGTATATGCATCATGTAATTCCATACACGGTGAATATCTGTCATCTGCGATCTAAATCTTCCCTCTTTTTCATATAGGTAAGAGCACCCTAATGAATCATCTTTTCCGTACAAGATTCAGGGAAATGGATGCTTACCGTGGAAGGTCTGGTACTTCGACTCTTTTTGACCCTTTTATAGTCATGATTATAGCTTATCGGGGAGAAAATCTAATTTCGTTTCAGGAGTCAAACAACCAAGGGAATTTGGATAGCCAAGTGTGTTGATGTTAAACCATCCACAATTGCCATGGATTTGGAAGGAACAGATGGGAGGGAGAGAGGCGAGGTATTGAAATGTTATTTTTATACACTTCATTTGACAATGAAGGATAATTCCTTCACCGTAACGAGAAAGGGGGAGTCAATTAATAGATTTGAACTTTGCAATGCTCAGTAGAGATACTAGATCAAATACAGTGGAGGAATGATAACTCAGAGATGTGAAACGGAAAAAACAAAGAATTCTCCATAATACAGAGTAAAAATGCTCGTTACTATGTATATTGTGGAGTGCATATGTTTGCAGCAAGTTTCTGATTTCTAAAAGACCAGATTGCATTAAATCCTCTTTATCAGTTCAACCAAATGATACTTAAAATGTTTTGTCTTTTCAGGATGACACTACGTTTGAGAAACAAAGTGCCCTATTTGCTTTGGCAGTTGCTGACATTGTACTGATAAACATGTGAGTTTGTGATTCGGCATATCAACTCTTAGTTTCCGGAAGAAGATTTATGTGATTGCTTTGAACATATATTTAGACAATTATAAAGCTAGAACTACACACTTTGGAGCCTTTGTATAGGTCTATTTCCTCTGCACCCTCTCCTTATTGTCCATGTTAATTTTGATGATACAATTTTAACACTTGAATTGGCATTCTATAGTCTTTTAGTCCTTTGGCATCTACTTTTTGGCTAGATGTTATCATTTTCTGGAGTCTAATGTAAGGGGGAAGGAAGTATCAGATGCACTAGTGTTAAGTGTTGGTATGAAATTTTCAACATACCTTTTCCCCTTAATTTTGTGACCGGCTTGCACCTTTCACTGGTAAATTCAGATGGTGGCTCCAATTCTTTCTATTCTTTAATATGCTGTAGTAAGCGGCTGCTTAGCACATTACCTCTTTCCTCATTGTATTCCACTCTATTTTTTTATGTGTAAAACACATTTGTTGTAACTTTCGCGATATAATTTTCCATATGTTTAAACATAATTTAGTTTAGTTTGATGCAAGAGAGGATTACCCCTCTGTTGCCTTCTCCCTCCTTAAGAAAAGATAAAAAACTGATGTGACCTTCCATTTTATCTGGTCTTGCAATAGTACTATGTTTGGGCATATGAAGGGCATTGCTTATTTGTTTGAAATTCACTCTGACATGAGCATCAAGTGTTCTATAATTGGCTCCATATTCTAGAGCTCACGTGCGTGAAAATAAAAAGATCAAGCTAGAACTTAATGTGAGGCACATGTAGATACTCCATATGTTATTTAGCAAAATGTTACATAAAATAATTTTCAAATATTTAGAAAACTCTTTTCATGTGTTTTAGGACTTTAAACTAATTTAATCTCAATTAAATCCATTTCGGTGCCCTCATATCACCTCCACTTGGGTTTGTTACTCTGTCATTGATTAACCTTAAAACTCTACATAATCCTTTTTCTGTGTGGTCAAACTAGACTTTGTACCTCCAGTTTCATAATCAATATCTCTACACAATCCAAGTTCGACCAGAATTTCTGTTCCTTATTCATAGACCTCCCTTTTTTTTTTTCTTTTTTCTCTCTTAGTCTCAATTAGTAAAAGGAATCCCCTTTTCCTGACTTTTGTTATCTTTGGCAGGAGGTGAACTAGTAAGCTACAAGGTAATGAATACACACTTGTACAATCTTTCTCAAAGTCAAACTTTTTATCTGCTATTCCGTCTGTGTACTTCAACAGTTTCTGTGACAAGTGGGGACTGTTGACCAACGCTGGATCAGATTTGGGGACTTGCCTTCATTGATACTTAAGTGTTTCATACTCCTTCCTCAAGTAGATGGCTCAACCCATGCCCGTATGTAAACAGAGTAACTCGTCTCAGGGTTGTTCATATCCTGATCCTTTCTAGTAAACTAGACCAACTGGTGCTTCAATCAATTTCCTTGGATGGTTCCAAAACCGATTGGTATGAATCAACAAGCTCTTGGTCTTGGGACCAAGAAGTCATCTGCTTTATGGCTTCTTTAAATCCCATGGTTGGGGAGCCAACTAACTTATGGGATACATATAACAGAATACATATCCGTTATCAGTTTGAAAGATTGGATGTAAATAACACTTATAATTTGTTAGGCTGGTATTGGAACATCCAGTTCGCCAGCTTGAGTTACAGATGACAAATCTAAGTAGATTTAGGAGATAGTGATTTATGTTTTGCTTATGACAATCTCTGCCAGTACAAGGACCATTGTCTAAATTATCACAAAGACACAGGATGAGTTGTGTTATCTGTGAGATATTATCGTCTGCAAGTAATCCCTTCAGCAGGTTTAACCTGGAAACATAAAATTCGGAAATGTTCATACTACAACTAAACTTGGACCTGCCTTGTTTGAAAAGCAAGATAACAAATCAAAAAGGGCAAGGGCCCTTCCCTAGATTTGTAGTTCTCTGCTTCTATGTACAAGAGTCATTTGCGACAGCTATAACAAATAAATGTCCAATCCTGACATGACCATAAGAGTATGACTTTTGCAAGGTAATACATCTGTTGGGAAAAGGGGCAAGTTAATATCTTAGATATTTGTTAGAGGATCTTGCACAAATTTGAATCGAATGAAATAACTTGGCACCTTCTAATCCGTGATGTATCCTAATTGTCCCAAGGCATTCCGGACATCGGGGCTGGAGCAGTCTTTACTTGTTTGGACGACATTGGGGCTGTCAAATGACATCTGAGAGATGTTAGCTTCTGTTGCTGTGGAGTTATTCATTTGTAGTACAAAACCCCTTCATTATTACGCTTTTGTGCAGCCCACCAAGTAATCCTTCAATCATTCCACTGGAAAAATATCTGCATCTCGCTTGAAGAGTCTCACTTCCATTGAGCTCCTACGAATTAAGAATAATCAATTTCAAATTCCAATATTACTCTCTTCATTTCTCAATCATTCTAAACTCAAGTATTTATATGCTGATGACAACAAGGTGTATGCAGAAAGTGGTGGGACTGATAATAATTTGACTCCTAACTTTCAGCTACAATATCTTAGTTTGTTCGATAGTTGCAAAGGAGAGGTATCATTTCTCAAATTTCTACACCATCAGCATGATTTGAGATATCTTGATCTTTCCAATATTCAAATGAGGAGAGATGGATTTCTAATTTGATGGCCACATTCCTACAAAGATTGGAATGTATTTTCCAATGCTACAAAGGTTATACTTGGACAGAAACAATTTGACTGGAAAGATTCCGGATAGATGGCTAATTCTTCTCTCTCAGATTTACACTTGGGTCATAACAACTTATTTGGCAAGATACCATAATGGATTGGGAATATGTCATTTCTTGAATTGTTAGATCTGTCAAATAATAACCTTTTTGGAAGCCGACCCTCAATGTTCATACCTCCATATGTTGCACACATCTATTTGTCCCATAACAAACTTGAAGGACCATTTGTTGATTTACTTCCCAACTCTAGTGTGGTCGTACTAGATCTCAGTCATAATTGCTTAACTAGCGACATACCGAACTCAATCAAGAATTTGTACAGGTTGAGATGTGTTCTACTAAGTCATAACAATTTGGAAGGTGAAATACCCATTTATCTATGGAAGATGATGAATGAATTAATGTTTGTTGATCTTTCCCATAATAGGTTTGATACTCTCTCACTCAAGAACGACACTAACGAAACTCGTCGTATAGGTATTGGCGGTTTCCTTCTAGGTGATGGATTTCTTGAATTGGTAGAAAAAGGAAACACTTACCAGTACTACACAGTGCGTATGTTTACCATTCACTGGATTAGATCTTTCTAGTAACAACTTAACGTGTTCAATCCCTTCTAAAATTGGAAACAAAGAAGGTATGAAGATGTTGAACTTATCTCATAACAAGTTGATAGGACATATACCATATGTTGAATTTATCTCATAACAAGTCGATAGGACATATACCATTATTATTTTCTAATATGACGGCAATGGAGAGTTTGGATCTATCCTACAATAACTTGAATGGAACATTTCTTCCTTAATTAGTACAAATAAACTTTTTAGAAGTGTTCAGTGTGGCTTACAATAATATTTTTGATAAGACGCCGGAAAGAGTTATACAATTTGCAACTTTTGAAGAAAGTAGTTATCGAAGAAATCCTTTTCTGTGTGGATTACCCCTGCCTAAGAATTGCACTCCAACGGAATCGTCAATGACAAAGGAGAGTTCAACAGATAATATTGATAATGGTTTCAAAGATATGGAGATTTTTCAGATAAGCTTTTGGGTTACTTTCACCGTTATATTGATGGGAATAGCTTCAATTTTGTACATAAATCCTTACTGGCAAGAAGCATGGTTCTATTTTATTGAGTTGATGATCACATCATGCTACTATTTTTTAGTAGACCATCTTTCCTTTTTATTTAAATTTAGGATTACTCATCTTTTCTAAGAACATATTACTCAGTTGTACTTTAATTTTAATAAGGAAGATGATTTCAATAGATCTTCGTTAACGTACATTAATTTTTATGTCTATTTTTCCAGTCCTGGAAGTGTTAATTGAAAATATTAATCTATAGTTTCATAAATGGTTAATTGGGCGTTAGTGGAAAGATGAGAAAAGTGGGTGACCCCAAGCATTGATTAAACACATCATGAACTTAAAGCAGTTTCATTGGAATATTTCGTGGGGATGATGATGTACCATGTAAAGGCTACTACCATTCTCCGTTTCACATAAGAAATGACTTGGATGGAGAAGAGGTTGTCCAATGGACATTTCAGGCAGCGAAAAGTCCATTTTTTGAGGAGTTACCTGCTTCAAATCAAGGAGTATGGTGGAGCCCTGAAGCAGATTTGGCATTACGTAGATGACATAAAACACAACATAAAACACAACATAGGTTATAAGGTAACTGTGTTTCAGTCTATATAACATGAAATCACTCACCCAAAATAATTTTTTTGAATGATTAGAACTGTTTGTCTCGACATTAGTAAGAATTGACCTACAAGATATTAATAGACCTATATATCATTTTCAGCATAATCTCCACCATTCCCTGAATTTTTATCATACAAATAGCCCAATTTGTTCCAAGTAGAAGAATGGAAATCAAGTTTTTTGTATTCTATGAGTTACTATGTGAAAGAAAAATAAAGTCTTCTGCTTTATGGCTTCTTTAAATCCCATGTTTGGGGTGCCAACTAACTTATGAGATACATATAACATAATACATATCGGTTACTAGTTGGAAAGATTGGATGTACATAAAATTTATAATTTGCTAGCTTGGTATCATTGCATCCAGTTCTCCAGCTTGAGTTAAAGATGACAAATCTAAGCAGATTTAGAACTTAGTGATTTATGCTTTGCTTTTGACAATCTCAGCTTGATTTATGCTTTGCTTATGACAATCTCTGCCTGTGCAAGGAGCATTTTCTAAATTATCACAAGGACACAGGATAAGTTGTATTAACTGTCAGATATTATTGTCTGCAAGTAATCCCTTTAGTAGGTTTAACCTGGAAACATAAAGTTCTGAAATGTTCATGCTACAACTAACCCTGGTCCTGCCTTATTTGAAAAGCAAGATAACAAGTCAAAAAGGGTACAAGGGCCCTCTTTTAGATTTGTAGTTCTTTGCTCCTACGTATGAGTCATTTGTGACTCTTGCATTTTTAATCCTATATAAAACGTAATGTTGTGTCACAGGCCTGGTTTCAGATATCTTAAAGGACAATCAGGATCATATGCACCTACTTTCTACATTCGTAACATACATATTTGATTCATTAGTTATCCACATTTTGTACAGAAGAGGTCATATTTCTAGTTTATGCAGCTTCCTATAATTAAAAACGTCCATGAATGCATCTGAAGTAGCTGAGCTGCTGCTGCACTCTTTATTCTTTCCTTAATGTCCTCTGGTCTTCATTTTTCAATATGCTATTGAGAACCTTTATACACAAGAATTGCTTTATGTGCTGGACTAATAAGTAATAAGGGAACAGGCCTACCCAAATTTGCAAGATTCGAATTCGGGAATTGAACCTTTAGCTTATGTAAAGACTTCTTTATCTTCAATCCCTTCAGGTATAAAAAAGTTTAAGAAAACCAAATATTGACAGCTGATTACCAAAACGAGATGGAAAAGGAATGTAAAATAGGAACAAAAATTCATCATCTATTTTGACAGAACAAAAGATAATCCAATACCATTGGAAAAAAACAAAACCTTGTGCTTGATTGATTTGAGTTCACAAGAACTTGAGAAGTCCAACCTCTAGAGAGTCCACCTACTATACAATATGCGGTGTCCCATCTGTAGAATGACCATTCTTTGAAGCCTGATGCCAGTAGACGTACTAATAACGATCAGACAGAAGAAAGTTGACACTTTTGTGATTGCAGAACAGAGTGTAATCAAGAAATTTTCTTTCTTTTCTGTTCAGTCATAACTTAGTAACTAAACCATTAGTTTCAAACCAAAACACCCATATTGATGACCAGAAATTACCAAGAAAGACTCGTTGGAGGTAAAACGTGATCCAGAATCTGTGACGATCAGAAGATCTTGTTAAGTCATTTAAAATGCATATATTTTGGACTTAATTTTGATTGATTTGTGAAATTGGTATCCAAAAGTTGGTGGAATTGTTTTATAAATATTCATAGATGGTCTTCAATACCATAAAGATGAAAAAGGATCAAAAAGAGCAAAAAGATGACAAGAAATTCGAAATTTCTAGATTGGCCGAAATTCAAAGATTAGGTGTAGGCACGCCTAAGGTCGGAATCTTAAATCTGCAGAAATTTCTAGAATTCGTTTTCAACTAAAACACAACTGTCCAAGATCTTTCTGCCTTCTTTTCAAGATGTCTTCTACCGAAATTGAAACACCACTTAATCTAGACGAAATCAAATCAAGATAATGGAGAGATTCACTTCAAAGAGGGAGCTTATGATGATTGCCACATAAGATATATACGGATGTTAGGGTTAGAAAGGTTTTATCGCAGATTAGGTTAGATTTAGGTTAGGGTATTCTTCTGGACTGCCGTACTTCACTTTTTCTTGCTTTTTTGATTTATTTTTGCTGCACTTCTCATGTAATAGTATCGTAGGTAGAGGATTCTGGGGCTGCCATATCTTGTTTTCTTCTTGATGTTAACGTTTACATCATAGTTTCAATTAGGGATTTTCGTTATTTTCAATAAAGACCAGTTATGGAGACTATTTATTTTATTATTTTCTTTGATTTCAATTCAAGTATGAGTAGTTAATTTTCTTATCTTGGTTTAGGGATCCATGTTACAAGTTATTATGGTGAGATTTTCTGGATACTTTTTATGTTGTTAATAAACATTGAATATCTTCAGATCTATTCTTTCTAATTGGATTTGTTGGTTTCTAGGAGCGCTACTAGAGATTAATTGATTCAACCGCTAGATTAACGAAATATGACGTTCAGTTTCGGTAATCATAAGTAGCAATTAGGATTAACTTCTCTACGTTAGAGTCATAAAATTCTAAGAAGATATTCGCTTGATTGATTGCATGTCATACATGTTTATCACTTGTCATTGGTTCTTGATTCTTAATGCTATTATTCAATTTACCTATGATCGTATCTAGGATATTGTTTAATAAGATTGCTAGGATACATGATCCTAGTCATTACACTTAAGAGAAATTCCCCCCAATGAATGTTTTTTAACAATTGCAATTTTATGTCGAGGATCCATAATAGTATGGTAACATCGGTAACCGAAACCAATGTATTTTTCCTATTGAATTTTCAGATTTAATTGTTGCTTTCGATTTGTGATTTTTTATTAATTTTCTGATATTATCATGACAAAACCCCCTTTTTATTTTCGTTATTTGTGTTGTTTAAACTAGCTAACCTTTACGGTAAAAAATTTCTCGTGGGAACGATATCCGCTTACCGCTACTACAATAATTTGTTTTAACGGGAGTGATTTTTTTTATATTTGGTTGCAGGCGACAACATCACCATGAGGCGCACAATGCTCCTTATGCAATACACCCAAAGAGTTCGAGGATGTATCGAGATTTGAAAGAGCATTTTTGGTGGAAGGGAATGAAAAAGGATGTTGCAGAATATGCTAAAAGATGCTTAGTGTGTCAGCAAGTTAAAGCTGAACAACAAGCACCATCAGGCAAGCTGTATCCCTTGTCGATTCCGGAATGGAAATGAGAAAAGATTACAATGGATTTCATGATGGGATTGTCGAGGACTTGCGGGAAGCACAATGCAATATGGGTGATTGTTGATAGGTTAACCAAGTCAACACATTTCTTGCCAATTAGACAAATAGATTCTTTAAATGCTTTGGCTAAGAAAAATATGGATGAGATAATCAGACTTCATGGAATTCCAAGTTCGATAGTCTCGGATAGGGATCCTAGGTTCATCTCCAGTTTTTGGGAAAGCGTACAACAGGCTCTAGGGACTAAATTTCATTTTAGTACATCTTTCCATCCAAAGACTGGTGGACAATCGGAGAGGACGATACGGACTTTGGAGGCAATGTTGAGAGCTTGTGCTATGGATTTTAAAGGTTCGTAGGATGATCACCTACCTTTGATTGAGTTTTCTTACAATAATTCCTATCACTCAGGAATTCAAATGGAACCTTATGAGGCTTTGTATGGTAGAAGATGCAAAAATTCTATTTGTTAGGATGAGGAAGGTGAAAGGAAGCTTATAGGACCTGAGTTGGTACAAGTTACAGTTGATAAGATTAAACTAGTGAAACAGAGGCTTAAAGCAGCTCAAGACAGGATGAAGAGTTACACGGATGCCCATAGAAAAGAGATGGAATTTGAAGTGGGAGACAAAGTGTTTCTTAAAGCTTCTCTATGGAAAGGTGTTTTGAGATTTGGTAAGAAGGGCAAGCTTAGCCCGAGGTACATAGGCCCATATGAGATCATTGAGAGGATTGAGCCTTTAGCTTATAAGTTAGCTTTGCCATTGGAGTTATCTAAAATTCACAATGTATTCCACGTATCAATGCTGAGGAAGTATCGATCGGATCCTTCACATATAGTTCAACCTTCAAAGGTTCAATTAAGGAAGGATTTGACATATGAGGAGCAACCAGTGGAGATCCTAGATTCCAAGGAAAAGGTATTATGAAACAAGATTGCAAAGTTGGTTAAAGTTTTATGGAGGAACCATTCAACGGAGGAGGCAACATGGGAGCCTTTGGAAGCCACGAACGAGAAGTATCCATACCTCTTCATAGACTTAGGTAAGAATTTCGAGGACAAAATTCTTTTAGGAGGGGAGACTTGTTGGGTTCTGAATTTTTTTTATCATTTATTATTTATTTTGCTTTAATTGTTTTATTATTATTTTAGTTGAGTATTTAACTTAGCAAGGTAGAATGGGGTATTGAAAGTTGAAATTGAAATTAGAATGAAGGGTTAGGATTAAGTCAGATTAAGTAGTGGTAGGCTTGTTAAATGAAGGAGTAGAGACATATAAGACAAATAACGACAAACTTGGAAAGCCCAAGTGAAGGAGGGGTAATTTTGGAAGAATGGGCTAAAAAGTATGTTAGAAATTAATGACTTAAAAGGAAAGAAGAGGAGTTGTCGTGAATAGCCAAATAGAAGAAAAAAAACGTGAAAAAAGAAGGAGATAGGAAGAAAGAATCGTAGAAAGCTTGAGAGGAAGAAGAAAGAAGAAGAAAAAGAAGAGAAATCCACTTGTTGGAGGTAAGTTTTTATCTTTTTTTATGCTAGATTCAAAAAGGGGATTAAATAGTGGTTAGGATTTGGGTTGGAAATGAAGGAAGAAAAAAGAGAAAAATGAACCCAAATTGATTTTGGGATTTCTAAGTTAGGGTTTTAGTTTTTCTAGCCTAGGTGGGCTATGGGTAGGTTAGGTTTAAATTCAATTTTAGCAATGCTTTGATTCTTGAATATTATGTTTTGGGACTCGATCCAAAACCGGATCCCAACCAGAAAACGGAACGGAAAATCGAAAAGCGAGAAATCGCTAATCGGAATACAAATCGAATCATCGGAGCGAAATGAATACTCGGAAAGTTGCGCATTGGAAATACGAATACAAAGCGAAGAAACTCGAAAAGCAGAATTTCGAATCGAATGCGAATCGAATCAAAACCAAAGCGAACGAAATAATCAAACTGAAACAAA
>JANZLX010000003.1:29480020-29501408 GCA_025531955.1 Erythroxylum orinocense | reverse complement strand
TATTTGCTTTGGCAGTTGCTGACATTGTACTGATAAACATGTGAGTTTGTGATTCGGCATATCAACTCTTAGTTTCCCGAAGAAGATTAATGTGATTGCTTTGAACATATATTTAGACAATTATAGAGCCAGCCTTTGCATAGGTCCATTTCCTCTGCACCCTCTCTTTAGTGTCAATGATAATTTTGATGATACAATTTTAACAATTGAATTGGCATTCTATAGTCTTTGGGCATCTACTTTTTGGCTATATATGATCATTTTCTGGAGTCTAATGTAAGTGGGAAGGAAGTATCAGATGCACTGGTGTTAAGTAGTGGTATGAATTTTTCAACGTACCTTTTGCCCTTAATTTTGTGGTCGGCTTGCACCTTTCATTGGTAAATTCAGATGGTGGCTCCAATTCTTTCTATTCTTTAAGATGCTGTAGTAAGCAGCTGCTTAGCACATTACCTCTTTCCTCATTGTATTTCAACCATTTTATTGGATGTCATTTTATAAATTTCTTTCACTCTATTGTTTTATGTGTAAAATACATTTGTTGTAACTTTTGCGATATAATTTTCCATATGTTTAAACATAATTTAGTTTAGTTTGATGCAAGAGAGGATGACCCCTCTGTTTTCTTCCCCCTTTTTAAGAAAAGGCAAAAAGAAGAAGAAAAGATAAAAAACTGATGTGGCCCTCCATTTTACCTGGTCTTGCAGTAGTACTACGTTTGGGCATATGAAGGGCATTGCTTATTTGTTTGAAATTCATTCTGACATGAGCATCAAGTGTTCTATAATTGGCTCCATATTCTAGAGCTCACGTGCATGAAAATAAAAAGATCAAGCTAGAACTTAATGTGAGGCACGTGTAGATACTCCATCTGTTATTTAGCAAAATGTTATGTAAAATATGCAGGTGGTGCCATGACATTGGTCGTGAGCAGGCTGCCAACAAACCCCTCTTAAAGACAGTATTTCAGGTGCCTTAATCATTTTCCTAGTAGCTGTACTTCACTTTCCTATGCTCATGGGATTTCCCCCTATCAACATGACTTTGTTAATTAATTTCATGTACATGCTTATCTTTTTTTAAATAATGTAGTTCTTGATATTTTGTTATTGTGAATAGGTCATGATGCGCTTGTTTAGCCCCCGCAAAACTACCCTATTGTTTGTTATACGTGACAAAACCAAGGTTTTGATTAACTCTCACAACTTGGGTTTGATTTGCCCTAGCTACTTTACACTCCATTCTTGAAATTTATCATATTGATTACTTGCCCTATTTATGGGTCTTACTCCAGACTCCATTTGAATATTTGGAGCCTGTTCTAAGGGAAGACATTCAAAAGGTACTGCTGTGCGTAGCTTATTTTATTTCTTCTTTTGATTTCTCCAATCAGTGAATTATTCATTCTACTCAGTTTTTCTCTGATTTTTATTTCTGCAGATATGGGATGCAGTTGCCAAACCTGAAGCTCATAAAAGTACTCCGCTCAGTGAATTTTTCAATGTATGAAGATATTTCCCCATTCCATCTATTAGTGGCATTTATGTTTTGCATTTTGAAGTTTCGTTATCCTTTTACCCCCATTAATTACTCCATATCTTTTCTTTTCTTAATTGCCTCTGAATAAGCATTAATTTGAATTCTTATCCTTAAAATGAAGGTTGAGGTCACTGCTTTGTCTAGCTATGAAGAAAAGGAGGAGCAGTTTAAAGAGCAGGTCAGCATTGAGAACTGTGGCGAGCTTGATGTTGGTTGAAACTTCCATAATATGTCCTAGCATTCTCAGAAACAAAGTCCTTAAAAACTGACAGTTTTTATGTGATTTAACCTAGCAATTGGTTGAAATAGCTGGCATAAGATGCCAAATCTATGTTAACTTATCTTGATACATAGAAATTAGATTTAAGTTAGTATTACAGGCTTGTAACCTGGCAAAAGTTTTAATGCAGGTTGCTCAACTAAGGCAGCGTTTCTTCCATTCTATATCTCCAGGCGGACTTGCTGGTGATAGGCGTGGAGTTGTCCCTGCTTCAGGATTTTCTTTTAGTGCGCAGCACATGTGGAAAATTATAAAAGAAAATAAAGATTTGGATCTTCCTGCTCACAAGGTAAAACACTGCTGATTCCTGAGTGAACATCTAACTTTAGGTTTACTGTTGCAACATAACCCTTTGTTTTATCTTTTAGGTGATGGTTGCGACCGTGCGGTGTGAAGAGATTGCCAATGAGAAGTTCATGCACTTATCATCTGATGAGGTACTTCATTGCCTTCATTTTCTTTGGTTCTTGTAAGAGTTAATATGATAATGGTCTAGTTTAGCATCAACAGTTCTTATGACAAGATTTTATATAGGGTTGGTTGGCATTGGAACAAGCTGTTCAAGAAGGTCTAGTGACACAGTTTGGCAGAAAACTTAGCTCTATCTTGGAAGTTTTCCTTTCTGAGTAAGTTCTCATTTCTTGATTTTGTGGTGATTAAGGTTTAAATTGCAGTTTGGATGCTCTTAAATCTCTAAATAATGTTTGATTCCATCTCTCTCATTTTTACCGTTCACATCTTTAAGAAAGTTAGCCAGTTGGTGTGTTTAACTATCATTCACTATTATGTAGGTTGTACATGATTTTAGTGTAAAATTGGTAAAGAAGAAACTATAAAATTGAAGTTCTTTTTTTCTACAATATGATATCTAATTCATATAAATTCAGATATTTGGCTTCAGTTATTCTTAAGTGTCTGTAGTGTAGACATTTCATACCTACTATTGCAGTAATCCTGATTTGACTTGAACTCACTCGATAGGTACGACTTGGAGACGGCCTATTTTGATGAAGGTGTGAGACGTGCCAAAAGACAGCAGTTAGAATCAAAAGCATTAAGTGTAAGACTAACTGTTTTGCCTATGCTCGCTGTTTCACAAAATATTTTGTATGATTCTAGGAGCTGTTCTGAATTATGCATAAGTATGCTATACTGTGGCTGTGCTAATATCTGACTTAATGCAAGCACTGATTAACTTCCTGATGATTCTTCTTCTCCTAATCTCAGAAGGAAAGAAGCCAGTGATTGTTTCTTCTCTTGATATAATTATTGAATGAAATGTTCTTGTACACTTGAGGTGTTAGACATTGATTGAATCAAAAAATGAAGACACAATATGCAGATCTATTAGCTTTACCTCTGGTGTTAATTTTGTGGTTTATGTAGTGATTTATTCAACTGAGTAATTATCATTCTCAATGATTGAGTACTTGTGTATATTATGCAGTTGGTGCATCCTGCTTTTACCACCCTATTGGGACATTTACGCTCTGTGATACTTGAAAAGTTTAAGACTAGGCTGGAAGATTTGTTGAGCAGAGGAGAAGGATTTGCTTCTTCTGTCCGTAATTGTTTACATACTTGCATGCTTGAATTTGACAAAGGATGTGCAGGTATTTTCCCCAGATAAACAACATGCACATGGTTAAATGTAACTTGGTGTAGAATGTATATGCTTGGTTACTTGCTTTTATTCTCCCCAATTGAAAATTTCCGTCTTTTTTTCTTCTGGTAAATTGTTTACTCTTATGTGCTTTAGAATGATTTAGGAATTACATCATTGTTTCCAGCAGTTGTTATGTCATGGAAAAAGAAACTTGCCATAGTCATAGGTTGGCTTGGATTTCAAAAATCTTTATTTGAAAAATTTTTAATCAGAACCATCATGTAAATACATGCATACAAAAAGAGAAGGAATAGTACTGGGATCAGCTTCTTCTCCTGGTTGTGAATAGGAAATTGCTTAAAATGCTTGATAAGCTGTATAATATTTAGTTTCAATTTGATCGGTGATTTTTAATCATATCCTCCAGATGCTGCCATAAAGCAGGCTAAATGGGATGCTTCAAAAATTCGGGAGAAACTTCACCGTGATATTGAAGCACATGCATCATCTGTATGTGATGCGAAGTTGTCAGAAATAATAGCCAAATATGAGGTGATTGCTTGTTTATTTTGCAATATAAGAATTATGTCATCTAAAAGTGGTCTCCAAACTAGAAACACATTGTTCCTTGCCAGAGAAAAACAATCCCTTGTTATTCTTGTGCAGAAGCAACTCACTGTAACACTAAACGACCCCATAGAATCCCTATTTGACGCTGGAGGAAAGGATACTTGGCCATCAATACGAAAGCTTCTTAAACATGAGACAGAAGTTGCTGTATCTGAGTTACAATCTGATGTTACTGGTTTTGAGTTGGACAATGATACTGTTGACATGATGGTCCAAACTTTGAGAGATTATGCGAGAAATGTGGTTGAGAAAAAGGCTAAGGAAGAAGCAGGAAAAATTCTGATCCGAATGAAGGACAGGTAAAGAATTCAATTACATTAATTAATCTAGTTCTTTTTCTTTTCTTCTTTTTCTTTTGGTATGTGGCCATTAAAGTTTTGGGTAATTTTCAGGTTCTCAACAATTTTCAGTCATGATAATGACTCAATGCCTAGAATCTGGACTGGGAAAGAAGATATTAGGAAAATTACAAAAGATGCACGCTCAGCGGTAATTTAGAGGTTACTTGTCAATATGACTACCTGTGTGTTATATTTGAGGTACATCTTAAGATGCTGTATTATCCTTTTGCAGTCTCTGAAACTTCTCTCAGCAGTGGCCGCCATACGCTTGGATGAGAAACCGGATAAAATTGAGAATGTTCTTTCTTCTTCTCTCATGGATGGTGCTGTTGCTGCATCATCCCAGGACAGAAGCTTGACTATTGCAGATCCCCTTGCATCCAGCACATGGGAAGAGGTAATGAGTGGTGGAGATTGGTTCCTTGAGATAAGCATTTCTGTAGTAGTTAAGTGATAGTTATTCATTTATCCTTTTGCCATGAAGTGTAAAATCAAATTTAACAGAGGACTCAAATATGAGACAGGTTTCTCCAAAAGATACCCTGATTACACCAGTGCAGTGCAAGGCAATATGGAGGCAGTTCAAAGCAGAGACCGAGTTTACAGTCACTCAAGCTATTTCTGCTCAGGTGTGTTCTCTTACCATTTTTGGAGTTGAGATTATGCTGTGATTGATAGATGTAGTCATGCAAATCTTTAACTATTGTTTTGAGAGAGGAATATATTCAAAATGGTTGGAGTTTAGAACTTAGGTATGATCATTGCACTTGAGACCAATATATGTTGTTCTCTGTACCCTGCTTGAGTTTGTAAAAGTGAGCTTTGAAGTGTGCTTTGATCTGTATTATTGCTTAAATCTTAATATGGATTCCAGTGCATGGGCGTTGGCTATCAATGGTGCCTCTCAATTTTAGCATTTATTTTTTATTTCCATGTGTTAAACACTCTTTAATTGTGATGCCAGAAATTGGTTACTGCTTATAATTGGTTCGTGCTTGAAGTTTTCAAGTATTTTCATGTGGATGATTTTTTATTTCAGGAGGCTTACAAGCGGAGTAATAATTGGTTACCGCCTCCGTGGGCAATTGTTGCTTTGATTGTCCTTGGCTTCAATGAGTTTATGCTTCTGTTGAAGTAATTACTGCAAAACCAAAATCTTTACTCCTGCACTTTGTTTTGAAAATCTTTACATTCCTTTTGTTCTTGATTTGTGACATTTCCCCTAATGTGGCAGGAATCCTTTTTACCTTATGATTCTGTTTGTTGTATTTCTACTTTCGAAAGCTTTATGGGTACAGATGGACATTGCGGGGCAGTTCCGACATGGCACTGTGAGTTGTGAAGATAGAATCTTGCCTTCCAATTACTACTAATTTTATACTCCTATACGTGGGGAATCTGTTGTATTTATACCAACTGCACAAATTTATTAGAATCATGTTATTTGTCTCATTCTACTATTGGTTTGATGGCAGTTGGCTGGGCTATTATCCATCTCTTCAAAGTTTCTTCCTACTGTTATGAATCTTATCAGAAAACTTGCTGAAGAGGCGCAAGGGCATTCAACTTCTGAAGCAACAACTACAAGGACAGAGTTGCTTAATTCTCAGAGTTTCAGGAATCAATCCAAGCCAAACCCAACTACAAGCACAATCCCCGAATCTTCAGTTTCATCAAATATTTCATCAGCAGATAGTGATGTTGAATACACAAGTCCGAATTTGGCACACCGGCGAAGTACAAAGAATACAGAGGTAGAGCTTTCTTGATGGAAACTGCATACATATGTAGATTATGTATAAAAAGGTAACATCTTTGGAGCAGTGTATTTTGATTCGTACTAGAACTTGAAAGAGGGGAAGTTGAAGGAGATAGGTTTACCTTTTCTTAGACGAGAAGTCAGGCAAATTATGGCGGGTCGGCACACACACAATATAAGGGAGATTTACATGTGTAGCTGAAAAAATAATAATGATGGGTTAGAATCAATAGTAGGGATGTGTACACTAAACATAATTTTGCTTTTGTTGTGTTCTAAAATGAGATTACTTGGCCTGATGTGCCACTAGTCAAAGATGGATAATTATGGCCTTTTAGCCAGCTTGCTTAATGTCCAAGTATCTAGTGATTGCAAATTTGTAAAACTATTTATTTATGTTTAGTTTGATACGATGTTTAGTGAAGAAGATGAAGCTGGGTTTTTCTTTTGGAAATGTTGTGTTCTTGTTAATCCTTGCACAGGTTTAGGTTGCTGGTAACTTCATTTCTTTAATCGTGGCTTAGGAAGGGCTATAAAATCACATAAATGCATACCAGAAGATCCAAAATGGGTCTCTGTATTGACAGATATGAATAAAAAAAATAAAAAAAAACTCTACCTGCTCCTGACATCACAGTGCAGGTAATGTCAGCGTTAATTCTCTTTACGCTGGATGATCACCAAAATGATAGAACTTCATCAGGACGAGCACAGGTTACTAACCTAAACTTTTTAGCGATTGACACCCTGAAATGAGGATAGCTATCTGGGTTAACATGATTTCTGAAAATTGGACCATAGTTTACGCGAAGTTGTCAAACGTTATGAGAGTTCTGGACTTCCAAGGTTTGGTATTGGATTCATTAGTTATTGTCAACATGCTTTAAGGTAATGTGAAGTGAGGAGAGTAACCGATACCATGGTATCACCTCGTGATCGAAAACGTAAATCGTTCATACGTAGAGTCGATGCAAACACTATGCTTTGTCAACGATGCAGCCTCTCAAGCTATCGTTTGTTTGCGTGCTTTTCTTGTTTACTTAGCTATCTGCTCATCTAACCAGAGCAAGTTGATATATACAAACTCTTCTCTACTTCTTTCCCACCAGTCTTATCTTGAGTTCTTTCATGTCCAAGCTTGTCTATAAGGAACTGTAGACCCATTAGTCCATCGAAAGAGAGTCATTTGTAGGTATCACATAACAGTTTGCCAGAGCTTGGAAACCAGTTTAAACTATCCAGGATCAGGTAAGTAAAACCAACAAATCAGGGAAAGCGGATTGCTGGAGAGTCCAAATCTCTATCTCGCAGAAAAGGCCATGCGGTAACTTGTTGAATTAGATTTTATATAGTGATCAGAAATCAACCCATCAGTCCTACATCTTACTAACCCCGATCGATTCATAGAACCAATCCTTCCCGAGTACATTGTCAAAAAGTTGAAAACATTGTTATTGACAAATACGTAGAAGTAATGTTAATGTCAAATGTCAATCACCAGAACCGAAATAGACACCAGTACATAAGCCAACCAAACAACCTAACTATTTATGAAGTAGGCCAACTAATCTAAATGAACAAGTCTTAGCTTTACCATATATTCAGATAAGAAGTGTAAAATCTACAGAAACCAGATAGGAAATTCACCCATTCTTTCCCTCAAGCCCCAGCAATCAACCTGAGATTTGCATAAACAAAAGATTTGTAAGTGCTAATGGATAGAAATCTTGTTGTGAAGTTAGTAGTGGCTAAATGAACCGAGTGGAGGGAAAAAATTTTATACCTGGAAAAGGAAAACCAGAACGTGTAAAACCCAGATTGAAATTGTTGAAGTTAAGTGTTTATCATGGGAAAAGAAGTGTCGAAACCTTTGTTTAAGCTGCTTAAAAGGAAAAGGACAAAGTCATTGAAGGCAAAGAACGTACTGTCCTGTTTGAATGGCAGTGGTCCGTAGTGGCATAAAGCTGTCTGTGGATGCAGTTGAAGTTATATCGTGTGCTTAACCTCTTTATTGTCTGGCATTTACACTCTTGGAATCCTGGTCACTTCAATGATCTCACCATAAGAATGGCAAGTTTGGATATAAACATTATAAATTTATAATAACAAAAGGCATTTTTTTTAAGCAGAAAAATCTCCGTTAATCCGAGGAAAAGGAGTATTCATAGAAAGGTGACGGTAAACTTTGGTCTATATCACCTTTCGTATTTTTGCAAAGAGATTATTTCTATTATTTAAATATGTAATTTTTTAGTCACACAAAAGTAATTTTTATCGGTTATTCCAAGACTTTTCTATAAAGAGATTGTTTCTATTATTTAAATATGTGATTTTCTAATTACAAAATAACAACTTTTACTAATTGTTTCAAGACTTGTCCTCTATAATTGTTCTTTATGAATCAATAAAGGAGAGGTTGGTTCGTATAGGAGAATAGTAATAGTAACAGGAATAAATATAGTGAGGAATAATAATGAATATTATCATTATAATTATAATGATTGATTAAGAGAAAGAAATGATTATCATTAATATTGATAGTGGTTGGTTTGTAAAAAAGTTAAGAAATAAAAATTCATTATATTTTAATCAATTATATTGTAACTAATTTTTTAATCAATTAATTATAATGTAATAAATAATAAATAATTATATTTTAAATAATTATATTGTAATTTATTATATTTCAATTAATTAATTACAATATTTTAATTAATTAATGAATTATATTTAATTAGTTATATTTTATTTAATTATAATGCAATTAATTAAATAATAATAATATTTTAATTAATTATATTGTAATTAATTAATTATTACTATATTTTAATTAATGATTGAATTATATGTTAATTAATTATAATATTTTAATTAATGATTGAATTATATTTTAATTAAATACAATATAATTTTAATTAATTAATTACAATATTTTAATTAATTAATTAATTAGTATTTTAAAAAATTTTAAAAAGAGTCACTACTGAAGAATGAGTTTCATTTCTCTACTAAATAAAATAAAATTTTAATAAGTATAATATTAAAAAATTGTTGTGATATTTCAAATTTTGATGTAGGTATGGAGGATTCCTCAGGAGTGATATATCAAACTATTATTCCTATAATGATAATCAACAACTAACATTCACTTTTTATTTCTTACTTATTAACGTCTTCCTAAATCTATCAACCAAGCGTCTTCTAAATTTGATAATTAGAATAATTGTGTAATATTACATATCTCCTGTTAAAATATTGGTCGAAATTGGTGATATCATAAACCCTTGTTTACTTTTAATTACCAACTAAACAATTTTGTAGACTCCTTTTTGTTCTTCTTTATTATCATGTACCATTAAGTCACGCCATCTCAAGATTCTCAAACCAAGTAAAACTAATGTGAATGCTAATTAGTGCTCATAAACTCAGGAATGAGATGAGCAGCAATGCTTGAAATTTGGTGCTTTCTGTACCCAAGCGGGTCAAATTATATGCTGTTACGGTTGACCAAATACATATGGTTCTAAACTAAAGCATTGATTTAACCGAAATAAATGTTAAATTGATAAGGCAAGAAATTTAGGATTTAAAAGGTTTAATCGGTATTAAACTATAATAAAATTGGTTAAAAATAGAATAAAACTAAAAATTTTGAAATATGAAATATGAAATTTAATTAAAAAGAAATTATTAAATGATGATTAATTAGTTTATATTAATTCATAAGAAATTATTAATTTATAAAAATTGACCGATTAATTAATAAACTGATAGATTTTTAACAACAAGAGTTATTAAAGTAAACCAAACCGAAAAATTAGACTGTTCAAAATTTTTATAATTAAACCGATCAAATTAGTTAAGTTTTTAAATCATTGTTAGCACGTGAAAAAGGAGTAAAATTGAATTTATCATTATCCTATAAAATGTAGTAATATTAAAAAGAAAAAGAAAGCAGTACCCACTTTAATAGTTTAATTTAGGTATTTCCTATTGAATGCACAGTAGTGATGAAAAATAAGAACAAAAAATGCTTTACGTAATAAAATTTGGGCCGCCGTGTGACGTTGACGAAGAGATGGAGTATGGAGACCAGTCAGCAAGAAGGCCCATTAATGGAGTCGAGTTTTTCTCTAGGTGTACGCGCATCTAGTGAGAGTGAAGAAGATTTTCAAAGCCTCGAGTTGCCTTCTCACCAAGGAAGAAGAGCATTTAATGGAAGAAACTACGGTACAAAATGCATTAAATGCACACCATTAATGATGATATCTCTGCAATTTCTTCTTCCTTGGATAGTCATCCAATTTCAAAGACCAACTCCTTCTAATAATTGTCAATTAAAATGGTATCTGAAAAGTCTATCCTTTTGAATGGACTAATAAATGGGTCATTTTGGTGTTTAGCTAATTTATTGTTTGGCCTTAACAGTAACCCACCCTGTCTTCATCTTAGATACGTATCTCTCAGGTCATATCAATAAGTTGGGAAGCCAAAAGGATATCTCAAGAAAATGGCAGCAGATGTGAGCTCAATGGTTAACAATGGCAACTCAGAGATACTAGTGACTAAGGACTTGCTTGGAGAGTTATCAAAAGTTGCTGTTCATAAGGATTTACAGGCTATCCCCCTTCCTGACTTGAAGCTGAAGGTGGGTTTCTGTTCAAGTTCCAATCTTTTTTTCTTGTTGGCTACAAATCTGCAGCTTTTGTTTCAACTTCTTTTCTTCTCTGTCCTTCCATTTGTTTCTAGACAGTTTGTGTGTTTGCTAGAATTATCTGGTTTTTGCTAATGAGACTTTTCACCTTTTCTTTTTGGTTCCTCCCTGATCGAGATTATTTTGTCAACCTGAAGCAGAATGAGAATTTTAGATCAAAGATCCAAGATTCTCCAAATTTAGTGCTTCAGTTCTGATATCCATAATTTTGGCTTTCCTTTTTAAATTTCTTTCAAAAAGTTGAAGCTTTTCTCCCTATATTAATATAAGTTTGCCCCTCCTGACAGAACTCTAATCCAACGATGCATTCGTCATCATCATTAACGTCTATGGTCGAGACCAAGAAGCATAATACCTACGATCACCATGTCATGAGGAGAACATCCCAACTGCAAAACAGAGACTTGTCCTATAACAACTTCTCAGGACTCAGGTTCCTTGAAGAAACCTCCCTGGAATTGAAACTCCAGGGACCTGCAACTTATAGTCCAAGCCATTCACAGAGCGTTTGTACCCTTGACAAGGTCAAATCAGCTCTGCAAAGGGCAGAGAAACAATCCTACTTAAAGAAACGGCCCTCTTCGTCTCCACCAACACCACTTTCAGACCATAACCAAGAACATGAACAAGAACAAGGAAGTGAAACAGATGGAAAAGGGACCATGTTTGCTGCTGGGTGTCCTGGTTGTTGTATGTACGTTATGACTTTGAAGAACAATCCTAAATGCCCTCGTTGTAGCGCTACCATTCCATCTCCATTATTGCTCGCCAAGAGGCCTCGACTTGATCTTAACGCAACAGTTTGATTCCTTGGGGCTTGCAGGTCTCGTACGTTATTATTATTAATTTTGTTTTTGTTGCTTAGTTTAGATATAATGTTCTGATAAAGATTAGAGACGTCATCTCATATTATAGATAATATAAATTTTAGGACAGGGAAATTGTGGATTAGATAAACATCTAAGAAAACTTTTTTTTTTGGGGTTGAAATTGGCTTTCTAATGCCAATTTTAAGTAAATATATTTGAAGGTTTATAAGTACTTAGTGGTTCCAATTTCTTCATCTATGTAAATCATATTTCATATTGTTATTATTTGTTAATTGTAAATCTTTTTGATATGTTAAAAATATTTAGAAACAACATTTGTGCTAATTAAGTATGTTTAATATGCGGTTAATAACAGAATGAATGAAATGAAGCAGAGTTTATAATAGAATGGAATATAAAATAGGAAGAAAGGCAAGAGTTTCCTATTTTATCATATTGTATCAAAGTTTAAGGTGAAATGTAGAATGATAAATATGAATTATTTAATGCACTCTATTTTTTCATATTTAATTTAAATATGAAATAGGATGGAATCTTATCAGAAAAAAGAATAATAAATTAAAAAATAATTTATTTATTTATTTTATTAAGGATATAATAGTAATTTATTATTAGTATATGATACAGAAATTGGAAAAGTAGAAACAAATCTGGATATAATTGGATTATTATGAGAAAATTTAAAATATTTGTAGACAGTCAATCATTAGTTTCCAGCCGTGTACGTTTTATTTTTATTTGATTCATCTTTTAAATAATATTTTATTATATTATAACAATTTTTTAATATTGTAATTATTTATATTCTATTTTATTAAAAATTTTACATCTAATCAAACATATTTTAAGGATAAGGTTGTGTATTGGAGAATTTTTTTTTGAAGGGAGAAAAAACGATTGCACAATAAGTTTAGAAAAATAGATTTATGATATATTCTCTAGAAGGAGTACATAGCACTTAATGAGTAGAATATCAAAATAAGTGGGTTCGAGCGCAAAATACTTCGCATATTTTGCTAATACAGTCTATACAACAATTGTTCCTATGATAGATCTGACGGTAAATTATCGTCCAATTTTGTGTAAATAGTTGGAGCAAAAGGTTGAATCCCAACTCAAAGAGCCCCTACACTCCGACCCGACGAAGTAACTGAGAGGATGTAAATCAAGTACTCAGCGGTCCGCTAAGGAGAAGGTGAGCAACTCACAGGTTTATAAGGAGTCCACTCTCAAAGTCTACAAGGGGCTTAAGAATGTTACTCTTACACTGCAAATCGTGAAATTCAAACTTTGCACCTTGAAACAAATTTATCCCTCTGAAATCAACTGAGCTACGCCCTGCAGGTAGTTCATTAATACCTGAAGTATAGGATTATGGATCATAGAATGGGTAATCGCTAAAGAGATAAGGTGCAAGGTCACAGTTTTACTAATGATTTTTTTAATAAAAAAAGTTAAATACCAACAAAATTCAATTTATAATAAGTATTGAAACATCAAGTTCTTGTTTTACTATGTAATTTGGCTGCAACAGATTTCGGCTTACCCCGTTTGAGGATATCTTGGAAAGGAAACTTTACCTTTCGTGCAAGTTTGAAAACAGAACAAAAGCATTAAAGCAGTGCTCGTGATTGATTCATTTAATGAGCCGTGTCAATTTCCTAAGCATTTAAAGCTCTAGTACGAGTTTCAATCCTCCACGTACCCAAATCCCACGTGGCAGATTTGATATAAGGTGATTGGTTGATATATTGCCAATGTTGCATTTAATGGCTGATGAATTTGGACCAAGGTAATAAATGACTTTAGTGCATATGCCAACCAACAAAAGAAAATCAATCCTTTGCACTGTTAGTTAGGTGTTCAAGTCATTGTTTAATAAATCAACAATAACGTATAGCATCATCCGGAGTATTCATACACTGCTCATTAAGAGCTGGAGTATTGTTTATCACTTTGTCTATTAAATAAGCAACAGATGTGCAGATTAGCTTGTCACTTATGCTGTGCAGGTCGTCCTAGGAGTTACTTATTTTGCTACCATACCCATCAAGTATTACTTGATCCTATTAGAGAATTTATCGAGCCTTCGTTGCCCACGCTTTGTTACTTAATTTATTTTCGTTCTTTCCCTTTTATCAAAAAAGCAATGGTTTTGGAAAATTTAAATACTCTTACTTGAAAATTTATTAAACTCTTTTTTTTTTTTGTCTCTCGGGGGGTGTTTATTGGGTCGAAGTTGGTGACTAATCTCCCTTCACAGTGCTGATACATCCCATACAGGAGCTGCCGTTGGCTCAGGAGTTTGCTACATTTCTAAAGACAAGGATCGAACCTGAAATTTTTTGGTTAAACGACAACAGTATGTGCCATCTACGTCAACCCACTTGATTTTTAAAACCACATCATTAAATAAGTATGAGTTGATAGAAGTGTACACTTACCTAATTTCCTACGCAACTGATCACATCAAGGTTTATATATTCATCAAACAGAAAGTATCTTTTCCAATTCAATGATGACTAAGTCACCCAAGCAGTTCTCCATCAAAAGAAATCTAATCGTTTTTCAAAGATTGAGGTCCCGTCTCAACTCAAATGACCAAAGTAGGTAATATTTTGGTGGTGATGGGAATCAAATTAAAAAATATATTAAGTACATGTTTGGTTGAATTTTGGGGAGATAAATAAGTTTTTTTTTACAGTAAAAATTATTTTTTTAAAAAAGTGTTTAGTCGCAAAATTAAAAATTATTTTTAATGAAAATGACTTTTTGAAAAACTCGAATTTGAAGCTTAAAAAAAACCCTTATTTTAACTTTTTCAAGTAAACTTTACATTTATAATTTCCAACATTTATGTTTATAATATCCGAAATTTGAAAATTCTCTCTTCTAAGCCAAACTAAAATTTCTCTTCTCTTTGCCTCTGCTTTGCAAACTGGTCCATTCCTTTTATAGTTAGGGTTTTATTTAATCTCAGTTTCCTCTTTTATATTGCGATTTAAGTTTGAATTAGTTCTTAACCTCGTGCTTTGCGAGGATTATTACAAAGCAAATAATAAATTTTAATAACAAAATTGAAAGAAAAACACAAGCATAAATTTAACATATTGCACAAGTGTCAAAAAAGAATAATTACATAAATATATAAATATATATAATAAAGTTGAAGTCAATTTATTAATTATAACATAATTAGTAAATTAATCATATATAAATTAAAATTAATTAAAAATGACAAATATATATGGGCTAATTATTCAAAAAATTAAATATTAATTTTTTGACTAATTAACTTGAAAGGTATACCTTAAACATTTTCGGGTTGTTTACGGTCAAAATAGTATAATATGTAAATTTTTCATCAAGAAATTCAATAAGTTACAAAATGAATCACAATTCGACTTTTTCATATGATTTGTAGCTCTACGTCTCTAGTTTACTCTAAATAAACAATCATCTCATTTGGTTCTCTATAGGTCAATATATCATCACAATACTGAAGCATGTTCAGTAAAACATCCAACTCATATTCTTCCAACCAAACTCCTCACTTTCGTTCAATTAATCTTTATTAAATCAATTCAGAATGGTACCAATTTTTGTAGAGAGATTGAAAAATGTCTTAGAAATTCATTGCTTCAAAAATTAGGTCATTTGGAGGTCGAACGAAGAAGTTATAGCCAAAAAACTATCGGATGTTCGTCAACCTTTCAAAACTTCAAAGTCGTTATGGTGCAATTGCACCGTAGCGACTTTCACTATTCAACCTCCAAAGTCACTGTCGTGCTTTTGCCCGGCGGTGCTTTTTGATTAACCCTCAAAGTCGTTGTCGCGCTTTTGCACTACGATAATTTTGGCCTAAAATCTTAAAAGAGCACTACGGTGTTTTTCCACTTCTTCTTTTTCACAAATATTTCAACTTCTAAATTCCATAACTTTTGATTCCAAACTTCAAAATTTACAAACTTTATATGAACGAAAAGATCTACAACTTCCATGAAGATCATTTTATCAAAATCACTGTAGATCAGTACAGAAAAATTATGAAAGTTTCATATCAAAATTTTAACACTGTCACTATTCATTTCCAGAAAATTTTCGGACTTCCAATTTTGCTTTTCAAAATCTAACACTTCTATTTTTATTTTAGTCTTTCTACTCTATTTCATTCAACTCATCCACCATAATTTCATACTACTCTAAAATATGCAAGTTTAGTAAAAAACCATCAAAAACCAAGATTTCATAATCAACCTATTCATGCTCTGTTACTTTTCTGCATTTTCAACTTTCACGCTCAATCACTATTCTTCCTCTCAACTTCCATTTAAACTCAATATCATCTATAAACAAATGATAGTCCATGATTGATCATGAACATTAATAATAGAGCATACATAAATATACCCACTCATCATCAACTCACTACATTCACTACCTAAATCTTGTAATTCATGAATTCTCCTTTTTCTTTACTCATGACTAATCACTAACAATTTCTCATTTAATAGTTCTAACTTCCAAGAAAAGTTCGAGGTCCAACATGTTTCGCCTTTCAATAACACCATTCATGCTAGGGCATCCTAGCATAGTGTACCATGGACAATACTACACTCTTCAAGGAACTAAGCAAACAATCTTAGACGTTGTTTACCTAATCTGTCATATCTACCATAGTATTCACCACCACGGTTAGGTCTAACACTTTTTATTCTTCTGTTGAGTTAATTCTTAACCTTATCCTTATAGTTTTTTAACACATCTAGAGACTAGACTTGTCCTGAATGAGATACATGTAGCAATAATGGGAGTATTCATCTATAAACGTAATAAAATATTATTGTTCATTCCAATAAGTTATAGGGAATGACCCGCAAATGTCTGTATGTACGAGTTATAAGACATCCAAAGCCTTATTGACACCTAATTTCCTTAGGTTTGTCTATTATCCTTAATAAAATTAACACAATTTTTAAAGTTCATATAATCAAGGGAATCAAGAATTCTATTAGACTCAAGACGTTCAATTCTTTGTTTAGATATATGCCTTAAAAGCTTATGTCGTAATGAAGCTGATAGCGCGTGTCAAGTGCACTGCAAAATTTACTTGACTCTGTACACTAAAATTTGTAGTTATGATGAGTCGGGATCGAATCCACATGGAATATTAGGTTAATTTCTGTAATGAAATTAATTGGTGCAAGGAAAATACATAGGAGGTTTGGATTTTAAACAATTTAGAAATTAAAGTAAAAGTATACTATCGAAAACAAATTAAAATAAACAATCGAAAATGAGAAAAGTGTCGAAAATAAGTAAGGTTCAGTTTTAAGGTCAATCTCGGCCTAAACACGATCAACCATATTTCTTCATTCTAACGTTTTTAGAACTCTTTTTGGACTATTGATCTGAGACTAATAGAACACTCTACAAATCTCGGTTTTTCCTTTGGTTGTATTTAATCAAGATACGATCATTAATTATACCTAACTACCGAATAACCTATGATACGATCTCTAGATTCAATTTGACAGACGAATTAGAAATTGGAAAACAGTCAATATAGACAATAACCTTACACGTTTAGGTTATCTAACCTAAGTTATGTTATTTCTAACGATTAACAATCATTAGATACTACTCAAAAACTTCAAAAGTAACGATTACGGATTACAATCAATGTTTTAGTAATAGGTTTGAAATAAAACAATCAAAATAACATATTAAGATCATTCATCCTAAAACCAATCTAATCAACACCAACAACATAACAATCCAAAAAGAAATTACAGCTTTAAAATGATAGAAATAGCCTAACCGTGACTTGGCGTCGATATTTCCGTTGAACCGGCGTCGAAAAACTAACCTTTCATCTCTATTTTCATGCTTTAACCAAGTGTCACCTTCTCCATATGCCCTCTCCTCTGTTCACTGTTCACGATGGAACAAATAAATGTGAATGGTTTTCGGCCCACGCCAGCCCTCTCTCACGCCTCTATCACACTGCTCCCTTCTCGCAGCCACCAAGCCAAGTCACTCTTCTTCAAGCCGCAAACCCAACCCTCTATGCCTACGCCTCTTCACCCCTACCTTCATGTTTCCCTTCGCTGCGCCGCACTATTCCCCATGATGGGACAAATAAACATTGTTGTATCATTAAAACCTTCTTTGTTGGGCTCCTGGGACGTTGTGTTTAACGTAGCGTTATACATTTCACACCTAGTGCATGCTGTGTTTTCTTTATACTTGCTGCCATTTTGTTGAACATGCTTCCACCTTTTCCTTGTTAAACATTTGGGCTCCAATTTGCTTTAGAATATTTTGTCTTTTTGGTCTCAAATATATATCAACATATCCAACTTAGTAGTCAACACAAATTAAGCATTTTATCTTAAAAATAGGATTGAAATCATATGGAAATACATAAGAAATATAAGATAATTCAATCCTATCAGAAGCAGAATTCTCATTGGCTAATTCTTTGTACCTCTACATATATGCAGAGTTTCATTATATAAGGCAATTGTATTAAGCAAATATAGGTTATCAACAAATGATAAGGAACTAGTAACAGCAAACATTGAATCTTGAAAAATACTAAATTGACCATTTCTAAATGAACAAGAGTAACCAAATTTGTCCAATGCAGAAATAGAAATTAAATTTTTTCTAAATGACAGTACAACATAAGTCTCATTCAAATCCAAATAATAACTAGTCTTTAATAATAACCTAAAAGTTCCAATATCCTTAACTTCTACCACTTTACCATCGCCCACATAGATGTATCTTTCACCATTAACTAGCTTTCGATAGCTCAAGCAACCCTACATAGACACACTTATGTGAGTAGTAGCACCAGAATCTAGCCACCAAGTGTGTATAGGTACCAAAGTTAAATTAACCTTAGAACAAACTAAAGCAAGAAATGTAACTTTCTTTCCATGCCATGCGTGATATTTGGTACAATTATTTTTTTGTGTCTATTGATTTTATAGAAATAACAAGTAATAGCCTCATTATGCTGCTTCTATTTTTTCTTTTCTAGTGTGGCACCTGCAGGTTCCTTATCCTTCTTTCTTTTCAAGTTCTTGTCCTTTGAAGTAGTTGCCAAATGAACACTCTTTGTCTTCTCTTGCTTTAGACTTTCCTCTTCTTGCACACAATGATAAATGAGCTCATTTAGAGTCCAAGTCTCCTTTTGACAGTTGTAGCTAACCTTAAACTGACTGAATTGTGCAAGAAGAGATATCAAAACTAAATACACAAGCAAGCCCTCAGACAGCTCTATCTTTAGTGCCTTTAGTTTCAAAGCAAGATGAGACAACTCCAAGATGTACTCCCTTATGTTTCCTTTTCCCTTATACCTTATTGAAATGAGATTTGCCAAAATCATACTTGTTTTAACCTTTTCGCTTTTGGCAAACCACTTTTCAATTTGCTCAATGTAATTTCTAGTAGTTACCCCTTCGTACATAGTGCCCCTAAAGTTTTTCGGAATAGTACGCTTTATGATCATAAGACTCATGCGATTTGAACATTCCCACCTTTCCATGTCCCTCTTATCATCAGAGGAACTAGCGGCCATAAGATCGATAGGTCGTTCAATCCTTAATGCAAGGCCTAGATCTATGACACTGAGAATCATTGTAACGATCTCTTTCTATGCCTTAAAGATTGTGTCGTTAAGTATGGGAATGGAATTGATGTTGGCAGTAATAGTATAAGCAAAAGTAGCAATTAAACAGAAAACAAAACAAACAAAAAATAAGCTCACATAAATTCCACATAATCATATAAAATCAAATAATGGTAAAGCTCATCATAAGATACCTAGCACAACTTTAATATTTATTCATTGCACATAAATATTAACTTACAAGTGGTACTCTTAGTGCAGTAATCAAATAACGACAATAACAAACTATCAAACAATTAACCTTTTTTTGGACTGATTAATTATTCACATGGCTAACTTAATAATTTTCACATATTTATCACCATATATGTACATGTATTTTCGCCAAAATATTGACCTTCCTTTGGGCTGGTTAATACCCTCATGAATTACACATACATAACCATCTTAATATTATAAAATAAATTAATCTACACAAGAGAGGCTACTTTAGCAACATATTATTTCAATAAATTTATTTCACAATATTAATAAAAGATCAAGTATACCAATATTTGAACATTAATTGTATCAACCTTAGTTAACCGAATTCTATTTTCATTCAAAAATATAAACTAAATGTATATGTAATTGATTTATGTCAAAACCTCATATACTGAACCATCATACATGAACCGAATATAAAATTTGTAGAAATAGTTAAATGTATCATTTGATCAAATATTCCATTTGTTTCTAAAATAGTCTTTATGCTGTAAAGCATAGAAATAAAGGCTCCAATAATGGTTTTACTACTAAAGCACACATGTATATAAAACCAAATAAAGTTGTTAAAAAAATATTCCTAAAAATGGAAGACAAATGATTAAAAAAAAATTAATGATCTAATGTTAGACTCTGATATTATTTGATATAATTTAAAATTCCATATGGTGAAAACAATTATTAATCATATAAACAGTTATGTCAAATCATCAAGAATACTTAGATCTATCGTGGATGCGCACTTGAATTTATGAGAATAACATGATTCTTGAATCTTGTAGTTATTTATCTTCTAAGTCAATAGGTACGTCTATTTTCTATCAAGAGCTGTCACTTTTTTAATTGATACAATATCAAAAAAAGATAATTGTGCATATCACTCGAGGATCATAACCTTAATTCTTTATATAATTTTTTATTTCTATTTTAGCTCATTATAAAATAGAAATCAGATTATAGGATCTTTACACATTAAAATTTATATTATATTAAATGTCTTATAGCCTAAAGCCTTTAACTTGAAATTATAACCCATAATATACAATTAATTTATACACACACACACACACACACTCACTGGGAGAAGGGGATTTAGTAACGCTAGCACGTGATGTCACCATCTCATCTCCAATTAATTCGATGACTAAAGGAGTGATTAAGGCTCTGTTTGGTTTAAAGGTTAATAATGGGATGAGATGGAACGTAACACACTTCTATCGTTTGTTTGAGGATTTCATAATAGAATGGAATGAAATAGGATGGAAGCAGAAGGTTTCATGTTACGTTCCATTTCATCCTAAACAGTGAAAATAAAAAACTTCCGATTTAAAGGGTTTAGGATGAAATGTAAACTAATAAATACATACTACCTAATATACCCCTCAATAATTCTTCTTAATACCAACTCTGAACAAATCATAATATTAATATATTAAATAGAATATAATAACATTTAATATAATAATATTTATTAAATAATTAATAATAATATTTTATATTATTAATAATAAATTATATATATTTAATAATAAAATAAAAATTTTATATTTAAAAAATATTTATTTATTTACTTATTTATATAGAAATATATACAAATAATTAAATAATAATTTTTTTATATTTTTTATTTTTCATTAATAAAAATATATTTAAAATTATTCTTATTTGTATATTTTTCTATATAAATAAAAATTTAAATAGATTACTTTTAAATATAAATCAAAATTTAATATAATAAAATTTATTAAATAATTAATAATAATATTTTTATATAATTAATAAT
>JANZLX010000003.1:29452614-29479920 GCA_025531955.1 Erythroxylum orinocense | reverse complement strand
AAAATTAATATAATTAATAGATTAATTAATATATAGTATTATTGACTAATTAGCCCATATATAGCAACTTTCACTTTTAAAATTCAAAATGATTAGGGTGAAGTTGGACAATAGCGATTTTGACAATTTAAAACTTAACGTCGCTATCGTGCATTTGCAGATATTGTTATTATGTTATTATAATAATAAGTTGTGTTTTAACAGGAAATGACTTTTACACTTCTGAATTTGTGTTTCAACTTCTAACATTTCCATGAATATTATTATTCATAATATTATTAAATTTTTATTATTTTTGTATTTCTCATTTTTTGCACTACTGGATTTTTATTAAAAATGTTTATTATTATTCAAAACTTTTTAAATAACCTTAGTATATTAAGTATATATATATATATATATAATTTATTTCCAAAAGCTCCATCAATTGCCTTGCTTAAAGAAGCACAAATTACTGGCTATTTGGCAAGCATGTGAAAATTCAATAGGTAAATGCGGTAAATACAAGAGATTGAATAGAAAGCATCAAGGTTATTTTAGTAGAAAAGCATCAATAAAAAGAAAGCATCAATAAAAAGAATGCATTAAATGCTTTATTTAAATAAAAAATTTGTGCATTCGTTTGAAGCACTGTAAAAGCTTTTCAGAAGCATTAAATAGTTTGTGAAAAGGTTTAACATTCTGTTAGCATTAAATGAATTCATAAGCATTAAATGCTTTATAAAAAGAAAACCTTAACAAGTTTAAGTGGGAATTAGAAAGATAAGGATTGAGTTTTAAGTAATAAAGTAGATTTAACCTTTTTGAACTTAGGACTAACACTATTGTCATGTCAGGCCCAATTTAATTTAACACTCAACAAATAACCAGAGTTTCAAACCGAGCCCCAAGCCTGATTTAAATGAAAATTGCCCGAACCCAACCCCGCCTAGAGTCCAAAAATACATTAATTTACCAAAAATAATGTTATTTTTTACTTTTTAATTGAATTTTTTTAAAAAATCAAACTAAATGAGATTATCTTCAAACCTAATCAAGGCTGAGCTCAAGACTTAGTGGCAATTTGCCATCCCAATGCCTAATATAAACTATTAATGATTAAAAAAACTAAACATTTAATTATCAAAAACTTAAAATTAACTTTTCAATTTAATTTTACAAAAGTTGGTCAATCAATTTTTTCTAATTAATAAATTTTATAAAAAATAAATAAATTAATTTTATTTACCAACTTTTTTAATTTTAATTTTAATTATTAAATAAATAAATTATATTTTTAATTTTATTATAATCCCAAAGATCCAAGGTAAGACAGACAGCCATTGTTAAACCAGACTCGAATTCCTCCGCAAATAATTGCCTTAACTAAGTTCTAAGGGAAGCTCTGATCAGAACCCACATTTCCTTCATCCTGTAGTCATTCACCTCTAACCATCCTTGATCCAAATCTCAAAGCTGACCAACTTAACTTTTAGTATGAAAAATGTCAATCATTTTTAAGGAAAACGTGAACATGAATAAGAACTTAACACAAATCAATCTAACGGATGAATACTCCAAAGCTTAACAGAGAAAGAAAATACATCTTTTTGAACAAAATAGCACTACTGCTCAGAGAATATGAACTTTCTTCTCATAGACATTAAATCTCTGAAGTCTGACATGTGAAATTTTTCATAAATTCATCATTGCAGTAGTACAGAAACAGCTTTCCTTCAAACAAGATTAACAATAATGGCATTTAACATTTGAAAAGGCAAAAACATAATCCCAGTTGAAAGCTCTCATACTGCATAAGATGATCTCTACTCATGCCGTGGATCAGAATAGCGTATATTGCCCCAGTTGGGCAGGTAATCATTGAGCACATAACAGAGGAAAAAAAATTATAGAAAAGAGATCAGAGTGTGTGTGCTAAAAACAGATATCGATCACGGTGGAATCAGAAACACGGACCAATTGAATACTCATCATATCTCAAACAAACATGCCAAAGAAAATTCCTTACAGTTCATCTATATTGCTGAAAACGTAAACGTAAAACTCGAAACATGGACGTTTTCAGATCATCTAAATGAACCGCCAATAACCAAAAAGCAAAAAAGGAATCATCCAACTAACATGTAATCTGATATAGGCACAGCTTCCAAGTTGGATCGCCGGCGATAAGTAATTAGGGTTTGGCGTTAGCGGCGGCGAAGTGGTATGAAACTGAGTTTCCACCTTTTCTATATATAGACACTACAGTCTCTAGGGTTTTACAACTCTTTTGCGCCGCTTCGTCTTCTAATTTCTTCGGAAATAAGTTAAAATTTTGGGCTCATCTTAATTCACAATAAATATAACTTTTTAAAAATAAATTTAAGGTTGGCAATCTGATCAGGACTCTTTTTTATATAATTTTTATGCTAAATAAATTCAACAAATTTAATTAATTTAACTATAAAAAATTTAAACCGGGCAATTTCTCAACTTATTTTTTAATATCTCTCATTAAAAGTTGATCAATTTATTAATTTATTTATAATTTAATAAATTGTTATAAACTAAAATGAATTAATTTTTTTATTTACTAATTAATTTTTTAATTAAATTTTAACTTCTTCAATAAATAAAGGCATACTTTTTTAATTTTATTTACTCTTTAGACACTTTTATAATAGTTAAACCTTTTTAAACCTTAAATCTTTAATTTTATCAATTTGACTTCCGGTCAGATTTTTAAAATATTAAAAAAATTTAAAAAATTAAAGAATTATTATTTTAATTTTTTAAAATTTAAAAATTATATGTATTCAAATTTAGTACTGATCAGGCTCGGATTTAAACCTTAGGCTTCCGACGAGGATAAACTATAAAATTTTGAGTTGGTCTGATCCATTGTCATCTTTAAAAATTATATTTATGTGGATTATTTGGAAACGGTTTCTTTATTAAGTAAGGTTAAGTCTACGTATTATTAGATCTCTCAAACTTTCGTGTCTTAGTAGGATTTTAATTGGATGTTGTTGATGTTGTATTAATGTTAGAGATTGAGAAGAAAAGAAAAATAACTAGCGTTCTTAAATTTTTTTCCTAGTAGAGATTAGTTGGAGGGTGAGAATTATTTTAGAAATTCATTCAAAATAAACTTTTCTCTTTCAAATACATGATTATTTTTACATGATTAAAAAAATTAAAAATTTCTTTAATTTACGACTTGCGCATATTAGTGTTATTATTAGCCTTACTAATTTAATTTTATTAAATCTTTTTGGAAAAACACCCTAATGGCTGCCATTGGTATAATTGCCTTCCCATTATTATTAGAGAAGCTTGGAATAATTATTTAGTGACCACCTTTTGTACGGATTTTGATTTATAGTAATACTTTTAAGAGTTATTATATTACGATTATGATAAATTAATTATTTTAAATCGTAATTTCATATTAAAGTTATTAATTTACATAAAATTTTATGTAAATCAATTAAATATTAAATATTTAGAAAACAACTTCTCTACAAGATAAACTTGCATACTATTGAACTTTTCTAAACCTCACGATTCAGCAAAACTTCATTTGTGTGTTTACGAGAATGATGTTAACGATGATTAAATTTTAAAAAAGTTCTTCTCTTTTCTTGATTTTTTAAAAATCTCTAATATAAATAAAATAAAATAAAATATGATTCATAAAATTGTATTTATATATTTACACATGTATGTTAAAATTAAAATTAAGAGACAAACACTCATTCATATTATTATGAAAAAAATTTAAATTAATATGCTAGCAAATCAACTAATCAAGTGTGACGTAAATTACTAAATCTGATTTATTTTTGAATGAGAAATTAATTATACTATCCCCGATAATTCTACAATTCCAACATTTTTTCTTTAACTTAAATGTATTTAAGAAACTAACAATTATTTAAAAAATTATGCCATAACATTAAATTCTTAACAAAGAGAAAAGTATTTTTTTTTTCATCTTATCATATAAGGTTGATTATTTAATCGACGAAATGTATTGAAGATGGTCATTCTGTTTTCCTTTTCAGGTATTTCTTTTACTATTTTATAATATATTTTATTATTTGAATTGTATATATTGTTATATTTGCCTATATATTTATATTCTACTTTAGTTTGGTGCATTTTTCCGTTCTAATTATAAATATACATTTCTTTATATTAAATATAAATTTACATGTTTGATAACATTGAAATTTACAATATTATAAATATATTTATTTTGCCTACTTTTATATAATTTTAGGGATAATAATGAAGTTAGATTCAAGTGTTTTTAATAAACCGACCATAGATCAAAACTAACCTCTTCTCGTTTTGCTCAGAAAGTTGAACTACAGATAAGCTTAGACCCGAAAAAAACATTGAAATGCTCCGACACCTTTGTATGTCTTACCAACATTTTGATATGAACTGGTGGTAGAAGCTCAAGTTTTGATCAAGTGATCAACAACTGTTGGTAGTAGATTTGCATTTGCAGCTTCAAAGTTTCTATGCAACAATCTGTCATTACCACATGACCAATTTCCATGTAAGTATGCACCAATTTTTGCTTTTTACAAAAGTAAATGAATGACGAAGATGTATTGAAAACAGCCTACAGTGTACAACCCTTTTGTAGTATCTCATACAATAAAAACCTCTTGTATCTCACCATCCACCGCTGGTTCTTCAAAACTCTCCCACAAGGGGAGGGGATTTAATTCAACTGCTCATGGCACTACATTTTACAACGATCTCTATAGGATATACAGAAATCCAATTTTTATCGCAAAGGTGCGAGCATCTCGGCCATTGCATTCACGGATGCGATCCCATGGAGATGTTCTCACTTCTAGAAAGGTTCCATAGATCCATTCTTAAGTCTCTCAATTCGAGCCTGAAGTCCAGACAAGGCCTTCTCGTCCATAGGAAGTACTGCACTATGGACTGGGTTCTCCGCTGTGCCTGGAGCCTGACCAGAGACTCCATTGTTCAAGTTATCATTCATGGGTATTAATGGCCTACTACCAGAATCTGGATGCCCAGCACCGGCAGCTAATTGCATGCTCTTCATCCTTTCTCTAATTGCATCTAGTGTTCCACTGGCTACTGCAGTCAGGACAATTGCTTCTAATTGTAAGAAAACAAAAATAGAACACAAAAACGAACAGCACTGGAAACATTTACCTCCACCAATAAATTTGTCATTTCCCAAAGAATTTTCTGAGACGAGAACTCTAGAGGTAATGATATTAGAAGCCCTGATGTCCTCCGCATAGGAGGGAGGTAGATGAAAGTTTGTGGGTTCAGACTTCATATTCACCGACTTTGAATCATTTAAGGAATTCGTATGAACTGGGGAAAGAGGTGCAAATTCAGGAGAAGAAGCAGACAGCGCAGATGGTGGAGGGGTCGATATTGGCAAACTAGAAGGCGTCCTTCCTGCAGCAGCATTCTTCTCCATCTTCAATAGAAGATAAACCCATTGTTAGGTGCATATTCTTTCACAGAACTATATGAGAATATGAGGAACTACAAACCTGGGCCAAACCATCTCTGATGTAAGTACGAAAAGCCTCACTTGCATTTTGGAGCTGTGCAAATATATCAACCTGTATTGAAAAATACCAGACATTTAAACAGGCAAAAGGAGACTACATAAAGCAATAACATCGAAACTCCTCTAGCCATCGCTAGCTACCAAAATCTATGGCAACATCTTACATACAGACAATAGGATGCCAATTACACACCTTGGGGTATAGTTGAGTGATGCGATATAGTTCATAAAGCCCAATGGTGCAAGTTTGCTTGTCACCAATTTTTTTGAAAATCGCAGCAAGTTCTTGCTGGGTAAAGCAAAATGCACAACAACGAGATTTAAGAAAGGGAAACAACTTATCAAATCACCGAAAAAAGTTCGAATTATCAAAGATCAACAAATTGATTAAAAGGAAATTAGGAAAGACAAACCTTCAATTGAGCATCAGCAGAATGTGTCGGCGTGGATGCATTGTTCGCTGCAGAATCCCCCCAATGAGTTTGGCCCGTAGGCCCTGTTGAGGTCAGCATTCTTGCTGCAGCTAATGTCTGACAAGAAAAAGATGTAAGCAAAAACCACAAAAATCAACCCTAACTGAAGAGCAGCAGAATATGTTCTCCAGCTTTTCACCTCAAGGTTCAGATCGATGTATGCAAGAATAATGGGCTGTGGCTTCATGTCTATAGGAACCATGGAAAGGTGACCCTTTATTGCAGCTCCACGAAGTTTAACAAGTTCATGCAGAACAGTTTTCACCATGCGCAAAGGTTTGTCATCCGCTCCAGCTCTTTTTTAGTGAGAATCACAACCACAAGCAGAAAAAGGAAGACATTAACTCAATTGAGTTGACAAATCAAAATAAAAAGGTCAATAGAACTTAGTTGCAAAGGATTGGGGGGAAAGAAGGCAAAAAATTAATAATGTCTCAAATTCACAATTATTGCATCATTTTCTAAAGAACATATACCTTTTCCTAATTTCTTCCATCCCTAATTCCTGCAGGTATATATGGATACTTTGAAGAATCCGATCAAGGTCAACTTCATAAATAGTGTTCTGTAGAACCTGCATCACGAAAAAATTGTTCAATTTCAAATGATGAACCGGATGAAGTAAAGAATCATTATCCATGGCTTAAGCCGAATATTAAGGTTACTAAAGCACCAGGCTCGAATTCATATGCACATATTGGAGGAGAAATTATCCAGTTTGTTGGATGTCTGACCAACTTAAATTGTCGAAGAATGTTTTATAAAGTGCTGGATGCCTGACCAACTTGTTAAACGTGTTTTACAAAACATGAAAGTAATAAATATTCATATACGAAAGAAAGCCTCACAGTTGATAATCCCAAATGAAAGGATAAAGGACAGAGTTTGAATATTGTTAAAGAATCAAGCAACTAATCAGAAAATTTATGAAGACTCCAAGAAAGATATAAAATATTATATAACATTACCTTAGTGAGTTTGATTAAACATTTGACCACAAGATCAGAGAACTTCTGATTTCTAATAGCTAAAGTCTCACTCGATGCAGGTGAAGGCCATCTTGAAGGGTCTAGTGGACGCAGCAGGTTAATCAGGACAACAAAAGATGAAGTTCGATCAGCATTATCCTGAAAACACAAACACCAACTGATGAAAGCTCAGTTTAAAACTAACTGAAAAGGGAGGTGGCTTTTGAGGGATATTTTACCAGAATTTTGAGCATCAGCACATTCAACGCTTTCAGAAGTTGGCTTCCATCATCCATATGAGGAACCCTTTCATCCAACAGCCAAAGCAGAAGTTCGGTTATAAGACTGTCAAGGGTACTCTCCTTTACAGCATGGGCAAGCCTTTTATTTTGAAAAGTCTGCAATCAGACCAGAAAATTGTGCCAACTTTTCAATTAGGAGTTATTTGAAGACATCAACTAAGTGGTTCTCAATGCTAAGAAAAAACCGAACAAAATAAAAAGAGCATAATTTTGAAATAGGAAATTACAAATGAAGAATGTACCTGCATGAGTGTGTTCAGGACATATTTACAAGACCGCGAGGAAGCTCCCGTTAAACTAAAATCGAAAGTCTTGGGCACCTGTTTATAGAAGAAGAAAGGAGGAGAAATACAGATCATGTTATATGATAAGATGATGAAAGATCAAAGAGAAATCAACACAAGTTAATTAACATGAAAAGGGTAATCACTTTGTTTGCCAAGCAAGAAACAAGTCTATCAGCATCTTTCACAAGATCATCCATCAAGCTTCCTTCTGGATCATTAGTAGCCTGTGCCAACTCATGGCACACAACTTTCATTCCCTCTACTGACTGCAAAAGAGGAATTACACATCCAGCATTACATTTCATCAATATCCGAAAATGAATAGCAAAAAAATATGAAGACGTAAATCAAAATCAGTAAAGAATGGCACAATGAACAAGTGGAAAAATATACAGCTATAACAGTTTAAGTAGTTGCATGTCATTAACCCCAACATCACAACTATGACATAATAAGTAAGGGAAGTTCAAAACCACGTGTCAACCAGGAGACTCGCTAGAAATATAACAGCTTCAGAGCTTTAACGGACATACCTTAAGTTTCGTTCTATTCCTAAGTCTTCCATAGGACAGGTCATAATCCAAAGGTTTAATTAAATTTATTATAGAACATAATGCAAGCTTATGCACATCAATGAACAATGAAATGTTAAAGGTCCAAAAATCACGTAAAATTATTGATTGCTGACAAAAACTATCCCCTAAATCAAGATCAAAAATTCAAAACAAATAGAAATAGTACACAAGATTAGCCCATAGAAGCATGTAAAATGCTAAGCGGAAAACCTGCTCTGGGGAGCCAAAAGAAATGATATCCAAAGCTTCATTCCAGTTTGTGGGCCCATTGGCACCTGCCAATGCATACGGTATTGCAGTCCTATCCATCTGAGGTTCGTGAGGAGTAAAATTTTTCCTGGAAATGAAAAGCATTGCCAATGACTGAGAAACTAGGAGTTCATTATATAAAATAGAACAGCATGAAGGAAATTCAGATAAATAACAACCTAGTAATTATTGACCCAGATAAAGATTGCAAAACCTCCCCACTTTGTTCTGCTAAATCAGACCTGGAAAGTACAAAGGTAAATAATGCAATGATCAACAAATCAGTTAGAAAACATGAATCTTCAGGCTAAAATTTACCCAAATCTACAGATATAAGAATAACAATTTAGATGGTCAAACTACATAAAAATAACGATACGAAATCAAACATATCAACATGATTCCAACAAAGAAAGATGTTTGGAAAATAGTTCTACACAATAGCATTAACTTAATTCTTAGACACAGAAAAGTGCATGACTGGAATATTGAAAAAAAACACTTTTCATTCATGAAATCAGAAGTACCAGGAAGCTTGTTGTGTAAAGAAAAATTTAGATAATGATATCCACATTCTATTTCAATTTTTTATCTTATCCACAAAGCAGAAAACACATCAGTGCACTCTTCTATAACTTTGTTAGATTTCACAATAATGATCCAAAAAATTCATTTAGACATGTCAACTAAGTTCATATAAGCAATCAGGCGTGATATGTGAGCTTATCTTAACAAGTAACTTACATTGTTCATTATGCAACAAGTAATTAGGAGTATAAACAAAAAAATTAATTATCCCAAAGAGCACCAATCATAGTATTAGTGAACAACTTTGTTTACAAATGGAATCTTCAAGGATCACAAAAGAAAAGGATAAATTTCAATTTTGCATGCATAGATTCTGAGAATAACACGAGCATCAGGATCTCTAAATGAGAACTCCATAAAAAATACAAAGAAACTAATTTTAATGTATACAAACCCAGTTTCCCTAACAGAACGCCTCAATGCAGCTCTGGCATCACCTGGCCTTCCTTCCTTTCTTTTCTCCATCTCTCGAATCTACAAAAAGATATTAGACAGAGTGCATTGAAATCATACAAAGATCGCATTCAACTTGGTACCGACCTTCCACTTAAACCTATCATCTAACATGCTCTTTTGAGCATCTGTTAGCTTCCCAACGTATCTCCATATGTCCTCACCTGATAAATTTAGAGAGTAAGTACAGCAGTTTATATACTTCAATACTTAGAAATTATTCCTAAAAACACACCAAACCATGCGAAAATCAACTTCAAATCATTAAAGAGGGTAAATATCAAATATCGACAACATAAAGCAGCATGCAAGTTTAAGGCTGTGATAGAACCCTAGGAAAAAGCAAAAATTACAAAAGTTGTGGTTAAAATTAAGTAGTCTTCTGACCACATAAAAAAAGATTATCTGATACATACCAAGAATCTTGTAACCAGTAGCTAAAGTGTTCAATGCAGCTTTCCTAGTTTCACCATCCCGTTCTGCTGTTAAGCTTGCAACCATTTGCAAGGACTTCAATTGCCCACTTATCTGTCAGAAAAAACAAAAAAAGAATTAAGTAATAAGAAAATTTTACAACAAAACACACATGAAAGCTGCTTGTTACCTCAGCACTATGATGCTCTATCAAGAATCCAATCAAATCAGCACACTCGATCCGTGTACGATTGTTTTTGGAGCGCAGGCCTTCCAATATATAAGGCAAAGTTTTTGCTGCAGTATATGAACTGACAATTTGTTTGGTAAGATCGCGCATTTTCTCTCGCACCTTTTCAATATTATGTCCAGACTGCAAAGTGAAAATAGCATGTCAGAAAAATGTATATTTTGAATAGTTCTCCAAATCCTATAAGCAACTAGAAAGCTACATAAAATGATTAGACACAAGTCATGAATGACTTAAATAGTAAAAACTAATAGTACCTTTTCTATCAAGCAAGGAAGAAATATGGCAGTCTCCGATTCAGTCAATGTGTATGCCTCATCTCGCAGCATGTCAAACAGTTCAGGAAGAAATTCCAGCACCTGTGCAATTTGCCAAAAGAGAAAAAAATTTAAAATCATCATACTGAAGGCATACTACATATTATAAATTTAAAAAACAATAATGATATTTGCAAAAGGAAATCTTATACCTTCAGAAGACATGTTGTATTTGATTTGCAGAACTGCAGTACAAACCACCTCAAAAGAATATCCAGAACTTCAATTATTTCTCTCTTGACAGAAGGCAGTCCCTGGATTCAAATGGTTGATTCAGAGCCAAAAACTAGTTGCTTTGAAATGCTTGTCTCAAAATAACGCTAGATACCTTCTGTAGGATCTCAAGACCATCAACTTGCTTTTTAAAATCAGTACTTGAAAGCCGCCTATACAAATCCTCTCTAAAATACTTCATCATATCACTCTGCAAGAGAAGCCACATTGCATACGTCACTCAAAATGCAGTAAGATGAAGAAACCAAGGAAATCTCACTACAATCTCCCCACAGGTACAAACCTCAAGATCTTGAATTTGTTCTGCCCGCAGTTCTTCAAACTTAAATCTACGAACTACCAATCTCTCCCTCTCTTCCTGTAGATAACCACATTGAAAAAGTAAATTCTCAAGCACATCATTTAACACGTAATACAAGTTTAACGTCCATGACACAACCATACCTTGTTTGACTCCTTTACATTCAACAAAGCTTGCAACTGAACAGCTCTATCCTGAGCAGACATAATTGGCTCTGCCCGTGAACCCTTTGTTGGCATGACTCTCTGGTGAAATATGGAATTAATAATTACTACTCCAATTAAGTATCAGATGGCATGCAAATAAGGAAAAAGAAACAAAAATAGATACCCCAACTGTAGTCCTATTTGTATGCCTTGAGGTAACACTAGCAGCAGATTTTCCACCCTTCAGGCTTAATTTGGATCCTGTTGATATCGTCTTAACAGATTCCAGTGGTTCTGATAAAACATGTCATAAAACAATAAAAAACATCAAGAGTTTTAGAATAGGATCATCTACATAGACATGTACCAAAGATAAAGAAATCCAAGGTTCCGGGAGACAGACCTACGAAAGACCCAGAAGGCCTAAACCGTTCAAGGACAAGAGCTAATGCTGGCCCTTGAATATCTCTAAGATTTTTCTCAATCTGAAAAGAAAAGGAATATAAGTACAGACATAAAAGATTCAACATAACCAAATCAGCATACGAGACCACTAATCAGAAGAGCTACAAAAATACTTACCATTTCTTGTCCAGAAACTCTCAAAATCTCATTGATGCAGGCTTCTGCAGCTTTTCGAACATCTGAAGATTTATCCTAAAGAGATATTCAAGCACGCAAAAAGTTCCAAAATGAACACCAATCCATGTGCCAAGTGCAGGAACAGCTCTAGATAAAAAGAGAAATTACCGTCATAGCCAAGGCAGTAGGTTTCAGAAGGTGCCCAGCATCAGACAAATCATTCAATCCAGAAAGTTGCTTTGTTAACCAATCAAAGAGGTCCTTACGCCCTTCAGCGCCAAGCTTTGTGTCCACCAAAGCTGCTGTGATGTAAGGAATCTGAAACAGAGAGATCATTATTCAATCTGTCAACAAATGTTATAAAATAGAAAAAATGATAGGACAAAACAGTTACCATTTTGTCAAGATGGACTGCAGCAAGCCAAGAATCCAAAGTACCCAACGCACATTCTCTCATATGTTTCTTGTTGTCACCAAGGCATTTCAAAATATCAGACAAAATGCCCTGCAAGGAACATACTTATGAAAAACTTGACCATCATCAAGTATAATAAGAAAATGTCAAGTAGAAAACTTTTTGTCAAGATTATGAAGACCTTGCTTGACTTTTCAACAGCTTGACCCATAGCTGATGCAACCCCACCAACTGTGCTCAAAGTTGCCATGACTAAATTTTTATTGCTGTCATACAGACGCCCTCTAAGAGCACCAAATAATTCACCTATAATGTGGAAGATAGGTTATAAAGATATTGGCGTTCAATTTCACTACAGACTTCTAACATGCACTCCACATTTAAACTTAATAACAGGGAAATTCAAAGGAATTGAAGTTGTACCAGTTCCAGTTGGTTGAATCCTCTTGTTAGCCTCTTCCAATATTTTATTGACTGCATCAATTGACTCCAACCTAACCTGAAAATAGAAGAAGAAATCACCCAAAAGATTACACTAACCATTTATCCAAGTAGTTCAACCGTTCAAGGCAACGCATCACTGGCTTTAAAGCTTTCTCTACATCTTATGGATTCCCATACCTTCCAATCCGGACTTTCCAAGCTCTTAAGCAGACTAGGTGTGATTTTTCCACTAATATCTTCACGTGGCAGGCCATCCAGTCCACCAGAAGAAACAGAGGCTACAGATTCCAGTGCCCTAACTGTTTTCTTTGGGACAGCTGAAGCACCCTGAGGATACACGACATTTTCAAGTAAAAATAAATACATAAAAGGATAAGGCTTAAAGCATGCAACCAAATAATGAAATTCAAAGCATAACTCGCCATTACCTCAAACGGATTCTTCTCAAACTCGGCATCAAGTGCACTAAGCAGAGCAGGTTTGACATCCGCAAGAAATCCCTTAATATCTGCTGAAATTTGATGAAGTCAAAACCATCCACGGAAACTTTAATATATTCAAAAAGCATATAGAATGACCACACACCTGGGCCAACAAATTTATGTAAAGCCCCCAAAAGCTTAATAGTAGCATTTCTACTAGCAGCAACACTGGATTGCAGCCCAACATCTTTACAGAAATCAATTAAATCCTGAAACATGACAGCATAGCTCTCTCGGAATGTCAAAAGGAGTAAAATAGCTGACACTAGCCACAATGAATAGTAGCTGTGAGCATGGAAGGCACGATAATTAGAGAGGAAAGATATGAAATCACCTTTAGTTTCATATGTGATACGCCAAAATCTTCAACTGCTGAAACCATCCACAAAACTCCCTCACTAAGAACCTTGGGATTCTTGTGCTCCTTCATGATTTTGTAAAGCTGCATCATTTTAATCCCATAGGTTACAGGAGATACAATAAGAATATAAGATGCAAAAAATCACATGCATTATCCTCATGCATAACAATAGCAACAAAACATATCTTAGGTTAGACACAACAATCAGGATGAATAAAGTTAGAAAGCTAAATGCTTAGAGCAAAACGAAACATCAATCACAATTATACTTACTCTCTCAAAAATGAAGCCTGGACCTACAGCTTCAGAGAATATAGTAAGACATTTCATTGCATGAACTCGGGTTTTAATATCTGCCACCCTTTCACTAATACCTGCCAATGGGTATGAATAATGTCAAAAATCGAAAACCATTCAGTTATTACCCAATGGACAAAAGGGCAAACCCAAACAAAAAGGGAAAATAATGAATTCATAGTAAAACTGGAAAAAGGCTGAACCAAAATTTCAAGAAATAGCTCATCAAATTGGCAAAACAAAAGGTACATCTAGAACGATTACCCACCAAGGAGGCACAGCACTACACATTTCTTGGGAAATTTCTTTGCAGTTGAAGCTATATAAGTAATCACTTCAAGAGCCTGTTGCTGAACCTGTATTATGGCTTCATGTCAGGAATGTTAAACTAATAAGAAATATATCTTTAAAAGGAAGTTCAAAGACAACCTCTTAACATTGAGGAATCCATGCATCCCAATACCTGAACATTTTTCTCACTCCAACCAGGAAGAGCACAGAGTAAACGGATCAGAATTTCCACTGATTTATCAAGATCCTGCAATCCTTCAACTTGTGTTTTTAAAGATGATATTGCTGCAATAATTATCAAGAACAAAAACTATCAGTCGGTAAAAGAGAAGGCTCAAAATCCATCACAAATAGGAATTGCCAGAACACATACAGCCACGGACTCTACGAGCCAATTTATCACTCTTAACACATGTAAACAACACGTTAATCGGTGTGGGGGAACCAAAACAAAGAACTTAACCTATAACAACTTGACGTGTTTCACAAATATGGTAAACAACTTCAGAGCCTGCCCTTGGCCTTAAGTAATGGAAATTCAAGTTTTTATGATTTCCCTAGCTAATATGATATTCTATAATCAACATAAGAGGAGTTGATAGGATACAATATTGTACAGTTGTAAATACTGTGATTTACTTGGTGTAAAAACCAATAAAATAACAGAAATATGCAAAGTACTATAACATAAAACATACGGGAAGGGACAGAAAGAAGAACCGCACGTATCCTCGTGGCCAAAACCTTTTGTTATATATATATAACCGGAGAACTCACAGATTCTAACCTTCAGGTGTGCACTGGGTAAATCCTCAGGTGCACATAATAGCCCGTCAAAAAGTTTAAACAATATAATAGACTATGAGCTTTTCAGCTATAAGATCACATGTAATTTTGTAAGGTGGCAGATGTCAATGCAACAGAATAAATTTCGTTTGTTGAACGTTTTCTCATGAAAATGGATTTCTGTAATTTGACACAAGACATTCAGCTTAGCCTCAAGAACTTTTATAATTATGACAGAAATCTGGTCACAAATTATAGATCATCAACCTAAAACAAACAATGACATCCTCTTAGATTATCAACATCAGCACAACTGCAGCCTGAATCTCTTCATCATTCGAGTAAATGTTCTTAACAGAGACTTAGAGAGGGTTGATAGTTAAACAGCAAAACTAAAAATTGATCGTACATCACAAGAATAGTAGTCACCTTTATTCATATGCATATAATTGATTTGCACAAGCAAAAAAAGGAGATAGTCACAAGAACCAGGGCAGATTACCTTCCAGCCGCTCCTTCCAAACAGTGCTTTTCAGTTGAGATACAGTGTCCTCTTGTACAAGAGAACCTAGCCTGCTTTCAATCTCTTCAAGGCTCATATCGACAGGCTGCACGTATCAAAATATTCAAAGTAATAATCATGCCAAGCAGTGGAAAATCATTTGAGTAATTGACCCTGCAACATACAAAAGTAAGTAAACGAGCTTACTTCAATATCTTCCGGTGGTTCAATAGGTTTTGAAGCTTCAGCCCTCCCAGCTCCATCTCCTTTCTTGGCGGCCCCTGGTTTGGTAGGCACCACTTTCTTGCCAACGTCCTGATGAACATTAACATAGCATATAAATAAATGGTAGGCTAATTTGCTAGCAAACAAAGATCATGCATGAAAAATAAAAATACTGAGGGCAGGAACGCTATACACACTCACAGCAGCAGTAACATGCTTCTTTCCAGAAAGCATGCTTGCAGCAGACTTTCTCACGAATGACCCTCCTGATACCTGCAACAGCCATTTCCTAGAATAAGCAACCAAGCAAATATTGACGTTCACTCCTTATTTATTACCTATTTCAATTATAATTAAGTAAATTTCAAACCCCCACTAAAGCATCATAATAACTACCATGAGATACAAATTATGAAGAGAAAACCAAATACAATAAGACGTCAACACTAACCAGTAGAGCATTATAAATTAAGTAAATGGAACATCACCACATAAAAGAAAAATGTAAAACCCACCTCTAGAGTTGATGTACTCACAGAAACAGATTGACCAGTAGCTGGAGAAACAACAGAAAACATTATGCAAAGCCCATAAAAACCAAGTGATACTAGTAGTACGAGCATGGTCATGAAATAATTAACTGACCTGCACCTGTACCAGTAGAGACACCACCTCCTGAACCTGCAATCATTTCAGATAGTTTCTTTCTTCTAACATCATCAAGTTTTTCCAATGATCTCTCCAGAGGCCTCATGCCAACGGACTAATAAATTCCAGGATAGGTATAAGCATAGGAGTAAAATTTGAGACTAATTCTAACATATTTGTCAGAGATAACATAATATTATTACCTTGGCTATTGCTGCCAAAGCTGAAAAGGCTGGATCCCTAACTTCCGGTGTCCCGTCATTGAGGCACTACAAGATCCAATCAAATGAATCAGAAATATATCCAATAAAGAAGAATATTTATGAAATGTAGATCAGGCAAGCATAAATCTGAAGATCCACAAGTCAATCTACAGCTACCACGAGTTATGATAAGCAAACAACAAATGATCAGTCATGTGTGCTCTTTTGCAAGGTTAATTCCTCCAATAAGGCACTTTTGCTAAAAACCATCTTAAGGGACACTGTAACTGATCATTACAAATCCTAAGCTTTTAGTAGGATCATAACATTAATTTTCATAGAATGGATCAAATACCCAAGGCTACAAAACCAAAACATTAATGATAAGTTAAAGCTGCACTAACCTCCATACAAATGGGAACATAATCCTTATGCACCTTCAGGATAACGGCCTTGCTACTTGTTTCAATACAGAATGTCAACCAACTCAAAGTCAATGAGCGCACAAGAGGAACTTTATTTTTTGTAGCAGCCTTAATATCTGTCAGAAAACAATTTAGAACTTTCAAAAACATGTGTCCCATGCTGAGCATAAACCAACAGATAAACTACTCACTTCCACGAAATGAATAAAAATAATCTTGAGAAGATAAAAATTCTGACATATTTCCTTCCCAGCACAGAAAAAGTAAATAATTATCATCAACAAGTACTAATGCCCTCCAACCCAGGAAACATTATGAGTTGAAACTTCATGAAATAAGCAACAATACTCTGATCCAAGCCTAAACCGATAAGATTATGAAAAAAAGCAAACGAATAAAATGAGATATCAACTTGCCTTCAATAATGTCACTGAGATTTAAGCACCCAGCCTTATGCATTGCTTGCAAAGTTTGTGTCAAAGACTCTGTCAGAGTGGGTTTCTTCTCTTTCAATTTTTCCTTTGAAATAAAAGTTCTCCAATTAAACAAGCAATAAATTGAACTCAAACAATCTCTATCAAATATATTTATAGAGTTGTAATCATACACTATTGTGTAGACATGTAGATGAAGGTACAGATACAGGCATACATCTTGTAGTACACAAGAAGAGAAGGCAAATTAGGATCAGGGTTTTTCCACATGCATAAATTCAGCAATCAACAGAATTATTGTTACATGAATAATGACATATACAAAGATGGAGTAGGTGAACAATCAGATATTTACAGTGTTCCATTTCAGTAACATTGTATGAAATTTTGTATATCCTAAAACCGAAAGTTTTTCAAAATGTAAAAATGTCATATAAGAAAAGTAACAATGTATCTAAAAGTTCTATATTCATGCCCCTTAATCAAACTTGAGCACTATCCATGGCACAATAATTCAATGTTTCCTGCAAATCTGTGGAGACTGAAAAGGTAACAAGTGAAACGGAATCTTCTGCCTTTAGTTTGTATACCAGGGTGAAATGCATCATGTATTCCAAAAAGTCTTTTAGGAAACCTAGTTCAACTATAGAGACCAACCTAGATCTAAATGAGTCTGTAAATATGTGTGGATGAGAATTATACAATTTGAAGTGTACGAGTGTACTTACAAGCAATACTGGCAGCAAGAAGCGAGAACTTGCAGAAAAGTTGGTTCTTAAACCACGAGCAAGATTGCCAAGAGCTTGGATGGCTTCAACAGCAACAGCGATGTTCACATCAGTAACTAGCTGCAGAAAAATTATGGTGAGATATTGTATCTCTATATGGACAATAAGCGATATATGCAACAAATTAGCACAAGCAACAAAGATAGCTATCAGGCATACAAATAATGGATATGAATGAAATCAGGAATACCTTATTGAACAATAGCCGCATACTGTCATTAATAGTTGGTAAAATCATTAGGGTATATTAAAATCTATAAATCAACTGTTCCCATCAACTAAATGGTAAGAAATTCAAAACTACTCGTTATACTTTCCAGTAAACCAAAATACCCTAAGAGAAACAGAGAATAAGATAAACATTCCAGGTCATATCTATGATCTCCCCAATGTTGTGTTGATTGACCACACAACATTTGGGGAAAATTAGTACAATGAGCCAAAAACGAAAAACTAATGAAATTCCCAAAGGCTCAGAGTCAAAAAAGCATTCAGCCAAAACTAGCTGTTGTGACAAATATAATGTAGTTGCCAAACCACAAGAAAGAACATGCCTTTTTTAGTGTCCGACAAACTTCCAAGAAATCACCAGGTGCAATTCTCTTGGTAGAAGCAAGTTTGGTTAGCTCTGCGACAGCCTCCTTCCTCTCTGACCACTTGGCAGCTTTCTAGAGGAAAGAGAGAATTTTTCAACCAAAATGAGGGGAAAGCCAACAGGAATCATAATACAAACATATTTTTTCACATAACGCACAACAAAAATGAACAAAGTGGGCCAACAAAAAACAGGAAGATAGTAGGAAGTGTGAGAGCTAACCACTCCATCCCAAAAGCCAGACTTTTCCAAAGGAGTCAATATATCAACAGGATCAACAAGTTCATATTCATCTATTTCCTGAGGAACTGCCAAGGGTAACATATGATAAAAAAGTTAATACAATGTCAAGGAGAAGAAAAATACAAAAAACACCTAAAATTGTACACAAACCATCAGGTGCAGCCTCTTCAGTCTGACCAGGACCTGCAACTTCTGATACAACTTCTGGCTCCGGCTCCTTGTCTTGTTCAGATCTAGTTAATGAACATCCAAGTTTTTCAAATGAAGATGCAAATACCAGCTTGTCACTAGACAACAAGATATATAACTGGCATGTAGCAACAAGAAGTTTGCTTTGAAGTCAAGTAATTACAGGATCCTAATATAAGAATGACACAACACTCAAAATTGGCACCATCAAAGATAAGCAACATTGTACCAACAGAGAAAGATCAATTAAGTTTCAATCATACCAAATGCTTGTGTAGAAAAAGTTGTCAAACCAATGACAAGCACATGGACAAAGTGAGCCAAACAAGGATAGTTTGTATTGACAAAATCAAACTAGCATTAAACAAAAGGATACATAATTACAACATGATACTGATGGCAAAAATCAAATGTAGCTTTACTAAGACAACCAATAACTATTTATTCACTCAAAGAAATGAATGCTATCAAACCAGCCCATCAAGTAAGCTGAAATCATACTTTCCAATGATATTAGAAGATCGAATTAGTAATCAACCAATGCAACAATAACCTGATCTTGCGAGATGGCTTCGCTGCTCCCGTAACATTAACAAGCTCAGCTTCCAACTCTTTTCTCTACAAACAGAACAAAGAAATCGATGAACCATTATGTGATAGAGGAAAAAAAGAGCCATATAACATGTAAAAATGTTCATACCATTGTATCTCGCATCTTCTCGAACAATATCGATTTTACTGGATCTTTCCCAATCCAACGACAAAGCTCAAGAGTCAGTCCTTTAGAGGAGGCACGAACATTTTGATCTTGATGGTCAAACAATTCTGGAAGCATTTTCAATATCCTCTTTGGCGGCACAACTTTGGCACCAAATTCACTAATAGCAAATGCGATACAGTAAACCTCATGTAATGCAGAGCCAACTTCTTACAATTGAAATCAAGAATCTAATGCAAATACCTCAAGGCTTGAAACATGACATCAATTGCAGGGACAACAGCTTTAGCAACTTTGTTCTTAATTGCTTTCTCCATTGCATCCTATAAGCAGCACAGATTAGCAACTACCAAAATAATGTAGAAAAGGTTGGAACAGGACTTAGAGAAAAGGGAAAGAAGAAAGAAAAGTGGCATCAGTTTTTAAGCATATTGGCATCAAGAATAAAATCGTAGCTTTGTATTTATCCATGGTAGACACAAAAGTAAAGTTCTGTTTGACAATCAAAAACTTCTGAAATGAAAACCTTCTAAAACTCAAACCATCCCCCATATGTTACCAGCACCAAAGCCCAAAAACATAGCCAGATACCTCATTCCTAATGTAAAATGTGAACAAAAGCTCCTGTCTAGATGCCACTTCTCTGACAAAAATGGAAAAATAATTGAAAAAGCAAAAAGACAATGAAAAAAAATTCACAGCTATGAGTTGAGGAGGCAACCAGCATTAAAAAGAAAGAAAAAGTTCACAGCTATAAGTTGAAAAGTTCTCATCACTCCAATTCCCTATTTTCCATTAAAAAGAAAGAAAAAATTTTCCTAAGAAAGCCATTAGCACTACTTGAGAAACTAGGTGCAAATACACAGTCACTGAATCATCAAGCATTGACACAGTAAAGGCCAATCTCTCTAGAATCACAAAGAAGTTATAGTACAAGTTGTTGGGTTTAGCCAACCTAAATTTTGTTTAAAACCATATCCTAAGGTAGAAAGGTGCATATCATCCTCAATAGAGAGCTGGGACAACCCTTAAACATGACATAAAGAATGGTAGAGGAAATTCTCCATTCGCACTCGATATTTGGCCAACAATACTGATTCTACTTTCCAAGGAGTAACAAAGTTCATGCATCATACAAGAATCAACCACAAATGTTATAATAACTAATTGCATACGACTCACCACAAAAAATTCAAACTCAAATGAGTTCAACTTGCTTATTTCACATTTATGAAATAAGGAGGATATCTTAGTTGGGGAACTGGCAAAAGAAACGGAAGAAAGCAGCAGCAATAGAAGCTTATCGACTATTCTCAATATCATCATTTCAAGCAATTGTGAGGCAACACGTAAACTAAGTGTATAAGTCTCTCAAATGTGCAAAAAATTTGTACCACTAATATCTCCCAACCTAAGGAAATGTCAAATGAAACCTTAATCCACATCAGAAAGGCTACCCAAAAAAAAAAAAAGGGAATGCCCAGATTCCAACAGCAAGTTACTTCCTTTTTCAAGATTCAGAGCAGCATTTCCATGGTTTGTTAACTCAGATACTTGCGTGTTTGAGGTTCTCATTTTGGGTCATCTTCAGGGAGTCTAGTTGAGTGATAATCATCTAAAGCAACAGCGATTGGAATCCTAGAATATACTCAGTTAATGGCAATGGACTCGCCATCACCGGGAGAATAAAAAACGTACCAGAAATGCTTCAACTGCCTCCAACTCCACCCAAAGCATAAATGCTGCCTGAGCTTTCTCCACAGTTTTCGGCCGACCAGTGAGGCATTTGGCCACAATTGCATCACAAACTTCTTTACCATATCTAAAACACATCAAACATAAATTACAAACTCAAAACGCCAAGTTCAACAATACACACACAAAACACAAAGAATTAAAAAAAAAAACAATGAAGTACAAACACAAGAAAGCATAACCACCTCCCAACATCAGCATCCGCAGCTCGTAAAAATGCTATCAGGGCATCCAGAGCCTTTTCCTGCACTGGCGCATTCGAATCCGCCACAGTCTTCCTAAAAAGCGGACCTATCAAAATTATAAAAAAAATAAGTTCACATCCATGCACAATTATCGAAAACAAAAAATCAAGAAAACATCGATCACAGTCAGATCTGAACGACGGAAATTAGCAATACAAGAGACAGTGAAACCCTAGGTAAGCAAGCAACCCACCGAATTCACGGAGGCGATGGTCCTTGGGATCGGAAATTGAGTCGCATAGGGCCGCCAAATCAATGTTAGCTTCATTCCTGACCTTCCAATTCTTGTGCAAGAGCCGATCCTCCCAGGGAAGTTTCTTGGCCTCCTTCAACAACTTCTCTTCTTCCGACATTGTCTCCGGGCATCTACTCTACACTTCACCTCTATGACTATCGGATGGATCTACGTTTTCCACTTCCGTCTATGAGTCCTCCGCCGAGTGCCGGCGAGAGCAGGTGAGAGAGAGAACAAAAAGAGGAATGCAACGGACAAAATGAGAGCAGTACGGGGGTTGGGTGTGTAGGTTTTAATTTTATTATCCCAAAAAGAAAATTCAAGAAAAAAACAGAGGAAGAGAGAGAAGGGGGGGTGTTATTTTGAATTGTACGTTTTAAGGCAGAACGTTAACCATTCGGTTTCAAGCGCGTGTTTAGCTTCGTTCTTGTGGATCCCGCGAGCAAAAGCCGTGGAGAACAGAGCGTGCAATCGGGCGCGTGGAATTCATTGCTTATGTGGATCCCAGGCGAGGGGCACTCTCCAGGAGCGGAGTGGTGACATGGTACTAGTAAAAGAATGATTATAAATTTGCCAAAGGATTACCTACGGGCAAGCCCACTAAGAGAAGGAGAGAGAGCTTCTAAATAGCTGGAAACAGTCTTGTGATCCAACGGTTGAAATTGAAATTAAGTTTAGCCGCGCCTTTAAGTATCTGTTAATTATTGTTATTTGAAAATCTGAAACCGGAAAGACCGGGCCGACCTCTGAAGGGCATCCATAAGCCCGACCCATTTCAGTGTGGTTTGTTGATTGGTCCGTAACTCCTGCTACGCTAAACCTTTTTTATTTCAGCCCATTCGTTAAGCTATGTGAAATTTCTTTTATAAGGAAAAAAAAGATATGGTTCAAGATTTTTTTTTATTATTTTTGGTTTGGTGAGCCTGCCCACTGTTTTGTCCTCTTTGATGTCTAAGTCCTTTTGGGCTATGGCCTGCTCCTCGTAGAAGTCGAACCTGTGACCTCAGAGTTTTGTTGCGTTGAGACGCACGCCTCTTACCACTGAACTATAACCCTAGCTTTTTTTCTGTTATCTGCGACCAATATCCTCTCAAAAAGACTGACTTGAGCGTCGGAGGGACCTTCCAGGAACTAACCCCCGGCGTGCCTTTATTTATTTTGCAGGTGTTCTTTAGCCGAAATCAATCAGAATCATGGTTCCAAACAATAATATTCAAACCCAGCAGAATCCGACTGAACCAATTTTTATATAAACTTCTCTTTTAAACTTTTGTTAAATAATATAAACATCATGAATCAATTAATCGTGGCTAGACATGACAATGAATCTTAATTTTTAATCTTAAATCAGACTAATTAAACTCAACTAATTTTAATAAATAATTTAAGTTATATTTAATTGTTTCGAGCTAGATTTAAAAATTGAGTTAAATAATAATGTCAGTAACGCTTAATTATTCAACACGTTTTGTTACTTTGAACAAAATTTTAAATAAAATAAAATTACAAAAACGAATAATTTTAAAATTGGAAATTTTTTTTAAGTTACTTAAATCATAAGAAAGATTAACGTATTTTTTTCCAATTATACTCTTAAGAATTTGATCAATTTAGTATTAACAACAGATCGAATTAAGATTGACTAGTTTAAAATTCAGATATATTTAAATTTTTTAAACTCGCTATTATAAAGGTTTAGATAACTCAAAATTTGATTAAGCTAAAAATTAAAATGATATTATTTTAATAAAACGAGATGATATCATTTTATTCTAATGAATTTGAATTGTACGAATAGAGTTGGCATGCCCCTCCCCCAAACTTAAACTTGATTCATGATTTAACAAAGTAAGACGAGCTATCTTCTCTCTTTTTCTTCTTCTTGAGACAAACTATCTTCTTTTTCTTCTTCTTGAGATTGAAGCAATATACGTGTCTTCTTCCTCTTATCCCACGCCGGTCCATAACAACACATAGAATCCAAAGATCCAGCAAGTAATAATCACCACATGCGTTCCACTCAGTGGAGTTACAATTAAGCAGAACCAACTATCAATTACCAATAAGCAAACATCCTATTGGATATTTGGTCCTTGATCGCTTTCAAAGTTTGATGCTTTTTCTTGTTGATGTGAGGTCCACAGTTCCAACTCTTTTTTACCAACCAATACCAGAAAAACGTGAAATTTCCAAAATTTTGGTCTCCACCTTCTGAAAACGACTGGGCAGGTCCCCCTGTTTGACCACTTTTTGTTCGTGTACCAAATAGAAAGAGGTCACTTTTGCTTATTCTGGATGAAATAATTTGATGGGGTATGTTCTTTTCAGAGGCTACTTTTGACCTAAGTACCAAGATACAACTAGCCATGACACATATACAATGTTTTACTATTGTTAAAGATAATTAATTAAATAATCCTTCTACTATTTTTTAAAAAATGAGCTTAAAGATATAGGATTTATAGAGAAAACATAACTCTCAAAATCTAATGGACAAATCTCAGCATACAAGACTCTTTACTTAGACTCTCTATTATTTGAGGGTTAACCTTCCTGTCACAAAATAAATAAGTTTTTTTTATTCAAGAAAATCTCACAGGTGAGTTAAGCAGATTCATCTCTTAGAATATCAAGTGGCTATATCCCAGCAGAGGGTCAAGCTAGTTCTCCACCCATAAGTAAAATTCCGGTTGCTCCAAACTCTTACAAAAGAGACTAACAAGGAATCGAACCTGAGACTTAACCGAAATCAAGCCCCGCGCAAAAAAATAAGTTGATTGGTATAAATATTATACTTGTAATAATAATATAATATGATGCATATATCTATGTATGTAAAAATTTAAGAAAAGTTAAGAACGCTTTAATTCATAAAATCAAAATTTCTACATGTCTTTTTAATCTTTTTTTTAATTGGACTACAAGATAATCATTATGAAAATATATAATTTCTTGGGAAAAGTCATATATAAGAGATTGATATTTCATATAGCATTATCAAGTTGTGAATATTTATAAGTTAATTATAAATATTTGTAAAATAATGGTTTTCAAAGTGTGGAAAGATAGATACATAGAAGTATTAAAATCAAATTAAATGAGTGTGACCCTTTTAAAGCATTCAAAAGCGTGAGAAGGAAACAACATTAAGGTCAAAACATGGCATACCTGGTTGGATTCTGGCCGCCAGCTGACTAGAGTTTGCTTGGTAGTCTTCATCAAAACCACAAGATCAAAAGGAAATTAAGAAATATCAAATCAGCAAAACCTTCCACAAAATGATACTGATTTGGTGCTGCAAAGATCAACTAAAGAATCAAAATAATAATTATCTTGGATTTTCCACTTATATATCATAAATTTACTACACCGGCATTCCAAGAACCTCCCCATTCAACATATATGCAAGTGTTATTCGTTCACATAACTTTGCATGTAAACCGATCTTCTTCTTCCTCTGCTGCTTCTTCTTTAAACCGATCAAACGGAATGTATGCATTTTAACATATAAACAAAGACGAAAGATGAAGAAGAGAAAGCAAACATAAACATGTAAAGAAGAGAGGGAGAGGGAGAGAGAGAGAGAGTAGATATGTATGCTTGGCTCCTCGCACGCCACGGGCAAGAACCAATCAATGCGGTGCGGTGGAGGAGGAAGAGAGACTGGAATTGTCGCCTGTGGCATACAGGGAGCCAGGCATAGTTATGGTCATACCAATCAGTTCATCTTTCTAACAAACGTCTCCATTGATAGCAACCAAAACCATCTATGGTAGTGAATGATAGCTAGAGAGAGAAGAATAGACGACTTGGAATATATGGGCATACGAACTTCTATATATAGAGAGATTCTTATTTCTTACAGTGTTTAATATTGCAAACCTAACCACTTCATTACATATTTCCGATGTTAATTTCAGAAACTATGGGATGGAGTTATGTTTTGTCTTTAGAAAAATGAAAAATTTTAAACATTTAATACATTAACCTAGCTAACTAAGTTACTAAACAACAACAACAACAACTTCAACACACGAGGCTCCTATTCTAAGAAGGTCGGAAGAGAGATATCAATTGAGAAAATACAAACATTTGGTAAGCTTAAGCATGCAATTGTGAAATAAGGTTAGCTCAATAGGGTAAAGTTACAAAATGAGGAGAACTAATTAATCATAATCAAAGTAAATAGCCGCCAACGCCACTAACCCTTTTGCTGCTTTTTTTTTTAATGAATAAACAAACGAAATCATAACGTGTCGTTTCCTAGTAGGTAAAAGAAAACCAATCACTTTAGCCCTTTATTACATCCTTAAAGTTACCTATGCAGGATATGCCTGTCCTCTCCCTATCCTTGGATCCAACTGAATGTTACATTTTATTTTTGTTAAAAACGTTACCAAATGCTTCGAGGTAGGGATCAAATGTTAAACCTTATCTTTTCTTTTCATTTCACCGACTGAAACCTTGCTTTTCGTTTATGGGGCCTGCCTTGTCGGTTCTCCTTATGAGTAATCTTATTTATTTATTTATTTTAAACTTTTTATTTTTAGAAATAAAATAAGTTTAGAAACAAAAATAGGTTTAATTATTAACATTAAAATAATTTATATTTTATAGTTAATAGTAATTTAATATTAAATAAATTTTTGAGATAATTTATTTTTAATTAATTAATTTGATTTTAATATCTTATAAAATAATTATTAATAAACATTACAACATTTTATTACAATAAATATTTATTAAATACTTATCATATATTTGAAAATAATTTTTAAAAATTAAAATATATAATATAAATAGTTAAATTTTTACTAATTAATATTAAGTAATTAAATGGTATATATTTTAACCGAGCATATGATAAGAAATAAAATTTCAAATAAATAAATTTTCTGAAAATTAAAAATTAAAAATTGCGGTAAAAACAAAACAACATTCGGTAAAAATTTCACTAAAGTACGAAGTTTTGAGAGGTGTAACAATACATAGTCGTATCTCTAGTTAATAAAGAGACTGTTTTCGATGCATTAAAAACAAATAAACCATAAACTTTTCTTTTCTCATAGTTGTATAAGCAAATGGTATTGCATTTTGAAGACTATTCGCAAGTTCTATATTCCAAGCATAAAATCTAACTATGATTAGTGTCATCCATAAGGATGACACGAGCAATTCTCCTTTTCGCACGTGAAAAATTATAATTATATACTCAGTTATATATTCTTTTTGATTTATAATAAGTATCATTTTAGAGGAATGCACATTTATTAAGAAAGTTAATGAAATATCTGATATACCCTTATTAATTACATGTTAAAGTGCC
>JANZLX010000003.1:29438386-29452514 GCA_025531955.1 Erythroxylum orinocense | reverse complement strand
GATGATGGTCACTCACTGAGTTCGCAAATCTCATCAAAATTTGCAAATATTTTTCAGGACACTGAAGAATACCCGTCCGGCGAACAGGAGTATGCCTACTGCTTAGTGGTCGGGATCAGTTGTGTTTGTCTCTTGTATTGATTTATTGTCTAAGCTGTAATTTGTAACTTTCCGAACCATTGTAGTAGTGTTCGGCCACAACTGGCATCTGTTCTGTTTGTGTACTGACTGATTGATAAATGTACTGTACTGATTGTTTTGTTAATGAACTGAATTATTGGCTACTCGGTAATCATTTTACTACCTATGCATGTGTTGTTTTCTAAAATCAAACGCTATTGACTGATCTTTTTATTAATGAACTTCAATTGGCCGAGCAATATTGCCGACCAACTTTGACTGAGCGACTTGTTTTCCACTGAAGTCTGTGCCGATCGGATTGCAAAATTGAACCAAAATTTTGTACCGAACGGAACTGACCGACCGCTCTAGCACGCCGCTTCCACTGGCTCGAGCTCGAACATTCCACTCGATGTCGAGTGCGGGTCGGCGGGAGCGGGGCGCTACAATAACAATATTGAATATTAATCCAATATCAAATACTCATAAGCATAAATTAGAAATATATATGATCTCTATCATTGCACATATAGGTAAGAAGAGTCATGCAATTATTTATCTTCTTAAGATAACTATGATCATAACTATGCCAACGCCTTTAATTATTATCCTTATTTATGCCTTTAGTAGGCTAAATTAAGTGAAATAATTCTATCAAGATACTATACTTTCCAGCTCTACTTCATGTAACCTCTTACATCATGCTATCGTAATGGTAACATCCATCTTATATGTTTTCATTAAAGCTTATGAGATATTAGTCAACTACTTTTTCAGTACTCAACAAGGATTAATAGGAATATTGCATAATGGACATAAAATTTTTCTTTCTGACTTTGAAAACTCTTCCCAAACATAATGTATGTCTAAGAAATGTTCTTTACCAATTTAGTATCAATTATACTAAATCAATGCATTTTCTACTCATAACAAAATATAAATGTAAAAAAAGAAAGTAATTGATCATATGTCATGAGCACTAAATATGATCAGGACTTTAATAATGAATTTGGTTACTTCCACTATTTTATTTGAAATAATAGTCTCATTAGTATTCAGAATTATTACGATATTCTCTCAAGGGGTATATGATCCCATTTAAATTTAGTTGACCATGAGTTTGCTCAACAAATCAACTAAACTTAAATTAGGTAGATAATAATTTTATCAATCACATCTCATGTGACTCCTAAATTCATTAGGTGTTGTCAAAACATATCTTACGTGTTATTCCTAACCCTACTTCTAAACGTATTTGATCATAAGTTTGCTTATCCAAATCACACAAATTTAGTTAAGTAGAACTCAGTGTTATAAAACTAAACATATTCAGGTTAAAATAGCCTTGAATTTATTTAACAAGCCTAATAATAAACATAACTGATTTATTCTTATAACATTGGAAGGTAGCAATCACATTCTTAACATTTCTTAATATCTTAATGAGAGATTTAATTTTATTCTTCTCATCGAAGACAAAATTACACACACACACACACACACACACACACACACACACACACACACACACACACACACACACATATATATAAAGCAAGCAATTTATGAACATATAATCAAGTTATATGGATAAAAAAAATCAAGCCTCGTATAATTCTAGTTTTTGAACTTTATAATCTAAAATAATATTTCTAACTCTTTAGAAAATTAAATTATATTAAACTCGTTGATTTCTAAATATATTAAATTTCTATTTGAATTGAAAACAATTTTCAAATTTAACAGGAAACTATTTCCAATTGATTGGAAAACAATTTTTAAATTTAACCGGAAACTATTTCCAATTATCTTGACTCTTTTAACAAATTTAATTAAAAATAATTTTTAATAAATTATGCTTCTTATTTATTATAATTTCAAAAAAAAACTCATTTTTCAAAATTCAACAAGTAAGAAATTCTAATCCAATTAAAAATATTTCTATTATCATTAGAAATACCATTCCTTAATTAGAAAACTTGTCTAATCTGAATAAAAATAAAATTTCCTTTATTAGAAAACTATTTTCTAATATTAAAGAACCTTTCCATATTTAATAAAGAAAATTATTTTTTATTAAATCAATAATCTTATTATTTATAAATGAAGAATCAATTTTCCAATAAATATAATAATAATACTCTAAATAAAATAATAATAATAAATATAATTTATCTCAATCAAATTGAAATAAATATATTTATTTAAAAGACACCTTTCTTAATTACTTAAGAATTTTTTCTTAATTTTAAAGAGTTTAATTAATTAATTCCAATCTACTTGAGATTTAATTTTAATTAGAAATCAATTTAATTATTGATCTTGATATAATTAACAAAAATAATTAATTTAACACTAAAATTAATTATTTTATCTTAATTAATATAATCTTAGTATATTAATTTATCTAATATAATCTAATTATTAAAGCCTTTTAAACATTTTATTGATTCGAATTATTGATTTAATAACTGGTTTAATTTAATAATTGAACTCTTTAAAAAATTAAACTAAATTTCAAAACATTCCTAATAAAATTAACTATCTGAAAAAAATTAGAAAACACGTTTTCTATATTAAACTAATTTATTCTCAATTAAACTAATTTAATTAAAATAAAAGCTAAAGCACCCAAAAATACAAAAATAAGATTGATTGCGATTATTGGCACATGTATTGTGCGAGCTAGAAAGTTTTTATAAGGTGCGTGCACTACATGCACAATCTCAACTCTATGCCTACAGATCTCGTCCGTCCACTTAGGACAAACGACATCTTCTGACACAGAATCAAAACGGGTTAATGGGCACAGCAGATCTCGCCCTTTCAATTAATGCCTTAGCGTTATACAACATTACCATCAAACACTATTTCCTTATATGGAGCGCGAGCCTCTATCATTTTACTCCCTCCGATTTATAATAAGAGTCGTTTTAGAGGAATGTGCATTTATTAAGAAAGTTAATGAAATATCTGATATACCCTTATTAATTATATGTTAAAGTGCCTTGAAAATATAATTTGTGTAATCTGTGTAATTAAGATGTGAGAGAAATTAAAAGGTAATTTTGGAAGTAAAATTATAAATATGCATAAAAAGTCACAAAGAATATTTATTTTAAATAATTAAAATTTCTTTAAAACGATACTTATTATAAATCGGAGGAGTATTAATTAAGGACTTAAAACATATATGTCGTAGAATAAATTACTATCCCGTAGAATAGGGTAGGCATGGAAGTGATATTTCCCATGTCTCGTATGTAAAGTTCTAATTCCTCTAGTCATGACCCACGAGTAGAAATCAATGATTGCGGTTTCCACACATGGTCCCCACTGTCATTATATTCTATATTTTCACTTACAGATGCTGTTCTTCTTCTTTACGAGCCAAGGTGTCCTAATCTCCTTATATTTTGCAATAACCTGATGACTAATCTCAATCTTTTTCAGAGATATACAAATAAATGCATACTGTTTTTTAAAATGTAATTATTATCATTTGAACCCCAATATTCACAAGAGAGGATAATATCGCTAATGGTAGCTTAACTGACTGTTTGACGGACTTTTGGAGGTTAATAAGTATTTTTTACTATAAAAGTTTTTATAAAAAAAATTAATGTTTAGCTGTAAAATAAAAAATATTTTTAAATAAATTTAACTTTTTGGCAGTTAAAATACAGTTTTCTAAGAAGCTTAAATTTGGAGCTTTTCAAAAAATCTCTCGAATGACTTTTTCAGGTAAATTTTTCAGATTAATTAATGAGCCTATTTTTTAATCTCTTTTAGCCTTATATTTTACACATAATTATCACAATGCTTACAAACTCATTTTCACGTTTATCTTGCAAACCCATCTTCTCTAATCTCTTGCGCAGTTGTTTCATATGGTTTAAAATTATATAATAATTAATATATTGTGCTATCCATATTATTTAATATACTTTAAATGATATTTATATACATAAATAATTTTTATTACAAATAAAATATAGTTAACATTAAAAGTAAATTTTATTTTTATGTTATCAAAGAGTCTACTGTATGAAGTTCTTTCAAAAACATTCTTTTTAAAATAATAGTAAAACAGTCAACTGAATTTTTAGAAAAGTTTTTTTCGGAAAAAATTTACAGAAAAAAAAAACTCTACTATAAAAAAATTTACTTGTATAAACTCAACCAAATAGAGGCTAAATATGTTATGACTTTTATATTAAATACCTCACTCACTATTGGTTTTACGTTGTCTAGAAAAAATAATAATTAATATAAATTTAGACAATGAGTTAGAGTAATAATGGATTGATTATTGTAAATTATCGCAAGTTTGAATACATTTATAAAACCTGATGAACATTACACATCAAAATCCAATTACAAGTTTAGGTCTGATTTTCTGTTTTCAATTCCTATTTTTCTTTTAAATAAATAATAATAATTACATAAATAAATTTATTTTAATGTCTTATATAATACTTATTAACAAATTATTATTTTGTTTTAATAAATAAATAATTTATAAATTAAATTTTTTATACATTAATATTTATTTTAAATATACTTTAATTATTAAATCAAAATTTAAAATTTACATATATTGAAGATATTTTAAATTTAATTATATTCATTAATAATTATTTAATTTAATTTTAAAAATTAAGCAAAATTAAATTATTCATAACTCTTGTTACTAATTAATTTTAATTAAATAAATATAATAATAAATTAAATTATTCATAATTTTTATTAAAAAATAATATGTTAAATAATCAAATAATATATATTTAGTTGATAATAAACTGAAAAAATCGAAATAAAAAGCAAATTTTACTTTTTATAATTTGTAAAACTAAAACCATAAGAAGAAATTAAAACTCAAGTGGAGTAAATAATTTTTATTAGAAATTAAACAAGTAAAAAAAAAGCAAACACTTCAAAGGCGCCGTGAGAAGTGTGAATGTAAATTAAGATTAAGGTCTCAGGTTCGAGTCTCGGTAATGATAGTGTGGGAGTTTATTTAATGTAGTGATTTCTTATGCGCACCAATATTGAGCCATCCTTTTAAAAAATTGGCTGAGATCAGATTATAATTTATCTCTTTCACTATTCTGTCGGGCTGAAATATGGAGGCACTTAAGGTGGACGAGGAGTGTGAATGCAAAGAAAAGTAATAAAGAAGCTCTGACTTGACTGTGGAAGTGATTGACACAAAATAAATTTCCATAAATTAGAAAGGGATCGCAGTAATCATTCGAAGGTTTTGGAAAAGCGAACTTTTTATGTATGATTATTCTGTTCAACTCCAAATTTCTGAAACACCATCATTTCTTCTAGCATAATCTTTTACACTCTTACAATAATTAGCATGATTTCGTTGATAGTGTTAGCCTTTAGACACCATCATAGGTAGTGTAAAATGAAAGAAAAGCAGTGAAAAAGCTAACTAGTAAATGTAAAACGGGTAAAACAGAGGAAAAGAATCATCAGAAAAAGATATTTGTACCTTCTCGTAAATATCACATCTTATGAGTTAGGTTCATCAAATTGTAAACGATTCTCGCTAAATCCAACGTTTAATTCAAGATAATATTAGTCGATGTTTGGAATAGAACCTAACTCATAAGATGTGATCAAGTCCAATTCCAATTCCATCGAACTGTTCAAAGTTACCTTAGAGTAAAATGGATCCTTTTCAACCACATCTGCGTACGAGCTAATTGAAAATATTGGCAATAGCGGCACTAGTAGATTGTGGTTTTCGATTTGAAAATGGCAAGATACGCAACATATCAAATCTTTCTTATGGCTAGTTGTTAAAGGAAAACTCTTGACTAATTATCAACGTGTTTATAGACATCTCACTGACGATGACAGCTGTCCCTATTGTGATCATCCTGAATCTTGTTTGCATGCTTTTAGAGATTGTCCTAGAGTGCGGCATTTTTTGATGCAATTTTCCTCTAAAGTGGAGCTTACGGAGTTCTCTAGTCCAAGCACTTCGGTGTGGCTGATCTCAAATCTGTACAATCACGCAGAGGTTAGTGGAGTACAGTGATCAATTCTTTTCGGAATCTTCTGCTAGTTCCTGTAACTTTGGCGAAATAAAAGTATATTTAAAAATACTTTGTACTAGCCAGTAGCTAGCAAGACTATTATTCTAAATTATGCGACTTGGGTGTTGAAAGCAGGTGAAGTTACTGCTCGAGCTACTATTGTTCATGATGCTAGTCATTAGTAAACTAATTGGTTATGCCAAACCGAGGGAGGGATGGATCAGGTTGAATACAGATGGAGTGAAGCGATTGTCCAGTCAAACTGCCTCTGTTGAAGTCTCCTTCAAGATCGCACTGGCGGTTGGTTGAGAGGTTTCATCCATAATATTATATTTTGTTCGCTACTAGATACTAAATTATGAGGTGTTTATTCGATAATAAATCTGGCTTAAGCTATGCGTTATTGAAGAGTTGAACTATAAGTTAATTTCTTAATTGTTATTAACATTCTTTCATCTTCAGGTTTGAGATCGTCTTATAACACTTCCGTAGTTAAGGCTATTCATGATCTACCAGCTAAATCTTGGACAATTTGTCTCCACCCTATTTTCGTAAAGGAAATTGTTGCGCTAATTAGTTAGCTTCTCATACAGAGCCTTTCAGCTTTGACATTACCAATTTACAGTATCCTCCGTTGGGATGTCTTGATATCCTTTTACGAGGATATGTACGAGGTTTTAACCCCACAACTAACTCTTTAAGCTTTGCTTTTACTCCTTTGCATTAAAAAAAAAAAGTCAGTTTGGCACACGATCCAGCATGGAGAGACACGATTTTGTGACTAAAGACTTTGCGAGGAGGATGACTGGCCTACTTCCCACTTTCTTTTGCTTTTACTTTTACTTGGCTGCCACAATCCATTGAACTGACCAGGCATTCTTATCAATTTTGTCATCTTCAACGGAGAGCTAGCGAAATTTCAACATAGCTACTATTGGTTGTACAAATTGGTAAATAGAGTCCACAATCTGATAATTCCAGTCAGGGTTGACAAGTTTTATCCAAACGTGCCTAATTTAAACTAAAGTCAACAAGTTTGACTCAAATTAATCACTTTTAAGATAAACTCAAATTTATATATATATAAAATTTCAAACATCAAATCAACCTAGGTCAAATTTAGCCTATTTCAGTTCTAATACAGTTTTAATAAACTTAAAATTACATATGTAAGGTAACAAGTATTAAGCCGTGTTATTTATATCCTATATTAGCAAATTCTAAGGTTTTAAAAATCAGATCGAACTGTCTAGTCTGATTAAAAAAGTTTGAACCAATCAATTTTTATATGTAAAGATTATTAAGTAAAATCGAACCGAATCATTGATCGGTTTAAACTTTTTCGATCAGACCAAACAATCCAATCTAGTTTTTAAAACTTTGGCAAATTTTATTGACGAGATAAAATATTTATAGAAAGGACTGCTTAAGGATCCTAGCTACAATGGCAAGCTTGAAAGGAAACAATTTTTTTTAAAAAAAGATTTACCTGGAATAAAACATATTCATGTTTTTTTTGTGCACTCAGGGTATCTACCGACGGAATCAGTGATTAATCCCTTCGCTGCGGGAACATCTCCAACATGGGAGGGCTATAGCTGGCCCAGGAGCTTGCTGCATTCCCAATGGTGAAATTCAAACCCCCAACTACTTGGTTAAGTAACGAAGGCATGCACCACCATTGACGGAGCCACGTTGAAGGAGGAGGGGGCCATGGCCCCCCCTTTCAAAAATTTTTTTTAAAAAATTACCTATAAAATTAAAATTTTAAAAATTACAAGTATAAGTGCCCCTCTTAAAAAAAATTATTATTAGATCTTAGTTCCCGGCCTCCCCTTAGAGTTCAGTCTGGCTCCGTCCCTGTGCACCACCTACGCGAACCCACTGGATTAAACATATTCATGCTTATATGGCTAGATTTGGTAACTCGGCCGTTGTGAGAATGAGTATATAAATTACATTTTTGCTTGTTTGGATGTTAGTAATAGATAAGATATGGATTAACAAATTTGGAATGAATTTTAAATAATCTTAAATTTTTTATTTTCCGCTGGCATAACCTAAAATTACATATTAGAATAATAAATTAATATTTTTAATAATCATAACTTTTTTTCCCTTTTTTCTTCTTCTTGTTTCGTCCCAACTAAAACTCTCTATTTAAGAATTTAAGACTAGATTATTTATTTAGACATACATTATTTTGATTGATTCTTATTACATAATTATTATCTTACTTTATTTAATAATTATTTTATTTTATTTCAATAGTTTTATATCATAAAATAAGTTCATTATGATTTTTTAGTTTTATTCTTATAAAAAATAATACAAATTATATTAAAATGCATAATTTATTGAATCATAAAAATAATTTTAATTATTTATTTGTTAAATAAATTTTTTATTAATTAATAATAATAAAAAATATTTTAATTATTTATTTACAAAATCAATCACATAATAATCAAACATAATTAAAAATTTGTCATTAATATTTTTAATATTTGATACAAAATCATGATATAGCTATTATCTTTTATAATCTCATATCTAATCCATGCAAACCAAATATTTATAATGAGTAATTTTATTCCTATTTTAATTCTCACTTTTCATTTCTATTTTTTCCAAAGAGTTAAAGGACTAACCAGTTTAGAGATTACCCTTCTAAGAACCAATCATTCTTAAATTCCTTGTTTACGGGGTTTTCTTTGAATCTATTTTCCAAGTCTTTTAGATTAAGTAATCCACATAGTTGTTTTACTTTTTTTAAAAAATTATGCTTGTTTATGTTTTTTTTTCTCTTTTTTTCTCAATTTTTTAAAAAGAAAAATAGGTAAGTAAAACGTGTTTAGCTTATTCTGTTGCGATTTTTTGTTTCTAAAAATAAAAAAATCACAATGATTTTACAGAAATCAGAAAACATCGTTTCTCTGAATTTTGACAACATATTTTCTTTGACAAAAAACTAATATATCCCTACTTTTTCTCTCGGTTAATAATAATAATAATGATTGCGATGATGATGATGATAAAAGTACAAAATTTATAATAATAATTAATAATAATAAGATAATTAATTTGACATAATAAAATTAATATTATTAAACGTAGTATGTAGAAAATTTATAACAATAATTAATAATAATAATAATAATTAATAGTAAAAATAATTAATAATAATATTATTATCAATAAATAATAATAATAATAATAAATTAATAATAAGAAGAAGAACTTATTAAAAATAAATAATAATAATAATAAATAAATAAATAATAAGAATAACTTAATAATAATAATAATAATAATAATAATAATAATAAATTAAAAATCATAATAATAACTTATTAAAAATTAATAATAATAAGAATAACTTGTATAATAATAATAATAATACTAGCAGCAGCAGCAGTAGTAGTAGTAATAGTAGTAGTAGTAGTAGTAGTAGTCGTAGTAATAGTAGTAGTAGTAGTAGCAGCGGCAGCAGTAGTAGTAGTAATAGTAGTAGTAGTAGTAGTAGTCGTAGTAATAGTAGTAGTAGTAGTAGCAGCGGCAGCAGTAGTAGTAGTAGGAGTAGTAGCAGCAGCAGCAGTAGCAGGAGCAGGAACAGTAGCAATAGCAGCAGTAGTAATAGTAATAGTAGTAGTAGTAATAGTAGCAGCAGTAGTAGTAGCAGTAGTAGTAGTAGCAATAATAATAGTATCATTATCATTTAAATATATATTATTTAATTATTAATAAAATTATGAATAATTTAATTCAACATTATATTTATATATTTTGTAAATTAAAATTAATCATCAATAAAATTATGAATAATTTAATTTAATTTAATTTTTATAATTAAATTATATATAATTAAATTAAAAATATATAAATATTCAAATAAATTTTGATTTAATAATTAAAATATATTTCAAATAAATATTAATTTATAGATAAAATTTTTAATTTTTAAATTATTTATTTTATTAATAATTTTTTAATAAATATTATGTAAGACATTACATAAATTTATTTATTTAAAAATAGTTTATTTGTATGATTTATCTAATATGTAATTATTATCAATAATAAAATTATAATTATATTAATATTAACAATTAAACAAAATTTTGTTTTTATTTTAGAAAAAACAGAAAGAAAAAAACTAAACACTACATAAAAAAAATAGAAATAGAACTAACATCATGGTCTTTCCTAACTATTTGGGACTATAACGCGGCGTTATTGAGGCTTGATTTATCGTTGTTATTTTACTTTTCACCGAGCATTTACTCCTCTATCGACGTTTTCATTTCTTCTTCGTTGCTTCAGCTGCCTGCCATCCAGCCACAAGTTTTCTATCTTTATTCCTCTTCACGTCACTGTAGCTGATGGGACAACTAAAGGTTAATGACCACTTTACTATTCATGCCTCACCACTCTCACGCAAACTCTCTTCTTCCACTCTCACTTCTCTGCCTCCCTCACTGTGCTTGATTCGACGAATTAAGAGCTATCTCCACTTAACTATTCATGTCACTTAAAAAACCCTCAGCCTTTATTTGTAAAGCGCCTTTTATTTGTTTTAAGTAAAACGCAGAACGTTCTTCGTTTTGGACTGCTTACCTGCATTTTACTGCTTTGTCTTGACTCTCCCTAGGCTACTGCGTCGTTTTCTTCTACTTTGCATGTCCTGCCTGTGTCGTTTTTGCCCATATGTGTGTGTGCATATGTTGGCCCTCACGTCTGTGTTTTAGCCTTGTTCCTTACAATCTTGCAAGACTATTCTTATTTAATAATTTAATCTTTGATCCAATAGTACTGTTCACACCCTTTTAAACTCACACTTCTCTATTTATGCTTTTCACTCCTTTGTTAAGTCGTTTGCTTTATATCTGCTGCATTTCAAGCTTTTGGTTATTGCACGAGGCCATGTCTAATTAATGTCAACGTCTAATTTAGCTCTTTTTATCCAAAAATTATCACAATTTTTTTATTTAGTTCCAAAATACACCTTGACGTAAAACAAGATTAATTCTCATTAAGTATAACTTCAAACCTTAAGAACAAAGAAAATTAACACATAAAAAGATAGAAAATAAAGACATTAACAATTGTTGATGTGTAAAATAATTTATGAGGGCATGATTTAAAAAAACATAAAGGCATAAATATTATATTTCTTAGTATTTTGTTGAATATTCTTATAAGAATTTAGATTTAGATATTTAATTTTACAAAATTAAGTTTATAACTTTAATAAAAGCATAATAATAATAATAATAATAATAATAATAATAATAATAATAATAATAATTCAACGTTAAATTCTCTATTAATATGAATGATGCAACGAGCTACATCAAATTAGTATTTTTCATATAATATGTGTGAATTTTATTATTTAATAAATTAAAAATATTTATAATTATAGTATGATACAAATATGATATATAGTAGTTATATACTAAAAATATTAATTTGATGTGAATCTTTATGTTCAAAAACTTAATATCATGGTATTTATAAATGTAAACTAATATTATAAAATTAAATAAAAATAAAAAAAGTTTAATTAACCCATTTATTATATTTTTTTAAACTTCACGACATAATTGTATGATAAAAAAAACTAACTTTGAAAACACACAGAGCAAAAGTAGAGAGTAAAGTAGAAGACAATACTATCATTAGGTAAACAGCTAACTGCAAAAGTACCTCTTATAGAGCTTTTAGAAATCAGTTTATTGGGGTTAAATAAGCTAACTATAAGTCATTCAACAAACATATCAAAAAAGTTAACTTTTAGTCAATAAGCCAAAAAACAACTGATAATCTCCTTTACTTTTATCAAATAATCGCATTTCCTCGCCTGCAGTGTGAACAGTAACAAGCATTAGGGACATTTTACTGAAAATTGAAGACAAATTTTCCATCTAAACAATGTAATAAATGCTTTTAAACAACTACCATATAAAAATAATAAATATTAAAATAGAAAATTCCATATAAAAAATAGCCATGTATTTTCCCCCACACTTAACCTTTTGCTCGCCCTCGTGCAAATTAAACATGACCATCAAATTCTATCAATTCGTTTTCAAAGAAACTAAGCGCATGCAATCATTCAAATTTTGGCCAATCGAATGTCAAGCTGCTACACACATCATAATTAGTTTTCATCAGTGCACATAAATAAACTTAACTTATGATACAATCACTCAAAGATAAGGATAAACTCACAATGGATTTTCCTCATAGAATTCACTCATTTCACTTAAGTGTTTATAGGTTGTGTTTCGCTCAAAACTCCTTATAAGAAATCACACTACCATAGGCTTGCAAATACATCAATTCTCTTCTACAGTGATTACAAGCTAAAATAAATCAAAAAGACTTTATTTGAGGTTGTAATGGGGCTAAGATTAAGGTGAGTTAAAAGGGTTTTGAGGGTTCTTCACAAGTAGTCATAAAGCACTAAATATACAAAGGGACAATAAAATATATTTATGAGAATTGCATGTAAATAACTAGCTACTCAAAATTCATTATTGCTACTATACTTGATCCTTTTCTTTTTCTTTGTCTTTCTTTTTTTTTCTTTTTTTTTGTTTTTTGAATACTAAGAAAACAATAATCAATAATAGCAGCTAAATACAAAGTGCTCTATGAGTAGAAGTATCATTAAACTCGTCTCAGAAAAAAATAGCTAAAAGTCCCAAAACTAGCTAACTTAGTACTTTATTAAACTTATAAATAGGTAAGGCTAATGGGGTTTGATGTTTTAAAATGAGATGTTTTCTTTAAGAAACAAAAAGGGTAAAGGCTTAAAGGAGTTTTGCAAGGGTAAATAACATAGGTGGGTCATTTAAGTCAAGGGTTAAAAGAAAAAGGACCTTAATCATTTCTATCTACCATGCATCTAATAGATTCAAAACGGTTCATAGCAAGTTTTGAAGGTAATCACCTAAAGGAGTATTACACACAGAAAGAAATGAAATGACTTTTGAATGGAGTTATATAGGCTCAATCCTTCACATAGGCTCAATTGAAAATCCATTATGCTTCTATACATTACCTAATCATTCAAGCATCAATTTCTGAGTAAACTTATGTAACCAACCACTTTAATCAATCAACATAATTCACCTTCTATTCAATTGGCTTAATTTGACTTCAAGCATGCAATTCAGTCTCATTCCAACTATTAAGATAGAATTTCATGGCTTAACACACATCACATGCAAATTAAAAGACAGAAAAAGAAAAAATTAAATCAAAATGAACAAAGAAACAGTAACAGTAAATTCAAAACACATAGTCACACAAGCATTCACTGTTTCCCCTTACACTTAATCTACATTGTCCCCAATGTACTCACAAAAAGAAAAACACAAGAAAATAAAGAAAATAAAGGTTAAATAAGCTTCTCTATTAATGCATCAAAGTGTTGGTGGAAAAGGCTGTTGAAATTTTTGTTGTTCGAAGAAAGCGAGCTGGTTGTGCTCTAGTCTGCCCAATTCAGAGTAAACTGGCTCAACCAATTCAATTTCTTCTGCAGTTTTAACCTGTATGAAGACATACCAATAGGAGTTTTATATGCTATTCTGTATGCCTATAAGACGTCGTCTAAACGTAAACTCCAATCCTTCCTGTTAGGATTAACCACTTCCTCCAAAATTGATTTGATTTCCCAGTTAGAAACTTCGGTCTGTCCATTTGTCTAGGGATGGTATACTGTTGAAGTTCGATATGTAACACCATATTTCTTCAGTAAAACCTTAACAATTCGGTTACAAAAATGAGTCCCGAGATCATTCATTATTGCTCTAGGCACTCTAAACCTGACAAAAATATGAGATTTAACAAAATCAACAACAACTGTAGCATTATCAGTATGAGTAGCCTTAGCTTCAACCCATTTTGAAACATAATCCACAGCAACGAGAATATATGTCTTA
>JANZLX010000003.1:29414075-29430519 GCA_025531955.1 Erythroxylum orinocense | reverse complement strand
ACTATTCATTTGGTAATTTTCACTATTCATATGGTAATTAGCTAAACAACAACCTTAAACAAGTTTCTACTTCTTTGAATGATTAATATGCCTTTTGATTCCTTCATGAATGTTGTAAAGAAACTTTTATCTTTCCGATGTAGTAACATAGGTCAATTTTGATTTCTTTTGTTTCAAAAGATGTACATTTTCAACTTTTGCATAATGTAGGAAAAGTTAATCTTGGACTAAAACCTTAAAGCCACTTATGGATGTCTTTGTTTTTAACCTCCTTTTAGAACGGTATAGCGGTTCTAATTAGTTTTCGATAGACGCTAAATCTTCAAATTTGGATTTCGGGGTGAAAGCTTATCAAAATGCAAAGTTGGTTTTAAATAACCAATATAACACCCTTTTTCTTATTTTCTTTGTTTCTTTGCCTTTTGACCTCCGATTTGCATGAAATTCGAAGCATTGGTTAACTAGTCAAATTTTCTATCCCTTTTTGGTAAATTGGGAGTGTCGGGTTTTAGTTGGATTTTATGGCCGATGTATATCGGTTTTGTGCGAAATTTCATTTTGCGATCTTTAAAGATCCGATTGAGACGTTTTCTATTTTCATTTGACTGAGAGGCATGAAATTTTCGTGTTAGCTTAAGTATCGGACTAATTATGGGCCCTAAGCAGATCAGATTTTATTGGAAGATAATTAGGGTCAATTTGTCAAGGTTTATTCGGATGGAGTGATCTTAAATCCAACTTGAGGTTTAATTAGTGGTGAGGAATCACTCCCTTGTGAGATGCGCGTCCAGATGTCACGCAGGACGTCGGACACGTGTCGCACCAGGGAGGGGTTCCAACAATAATACTGTCTACTTTTTTTCTTTTCTCTTCTCACCATACTCATGGACACTTTAACACTTAAACAATCCTTAGCAAAAAATTTGATAACATCATTCTTCAAAAATGGCTCCCGTTTAAACTTATCCTTCAATAAGTCATATAAGATGTTGGTGTTCATATATATATATGTGTATGTTTATGTATGTGTGTGTGTGTGTGTGTGTGGAGCATTTGATAGGAAGCTGCAGTGATTTCAAGTTAGGAAATTTAGGAATAATTAAGACTATCATAGTGTATATATATATATATATCAAGGGAAGTTCTCTATCCTACATTTACTTTGGGCAATCTTAGGCTTATTTTTGGTAAACATGACAACCTTCTTTGTTTTATGGACAATAAACTCACTTTACGCTTAAATTGAAAATGATTAAGAAAAATCATCCCTACTTTAATGTAAGGCTCAGCTACATTTTCATCCTAAACAGGGTATTTCCTGTTCCTCCTAGTAGTATCATCTACATCACTAAAAAGTTCTCCATATTCATCACTGCCATAATATTCAAACAAAACTATCTCATCTTCATTATCTGCATAACCTGCATCAGCTTCATGTGGTCCATTATCTCCATTATCTTCATTAGGATCATTACCTTCATCTCATTGCTCTAAATTCTCTTCAACATATTCATCCAAACCATTATCTTTATCTTCTTGCCCTAAATCCTCTTTAATGTTGTCATCGAAACCGTTACCTTCATCTCCTTTCTCTAAATCCTCTTCATCCTCTTCAACCTTCATATTTGAATCATCTTCATTCTCTGTATCTGCTTCATTTTCATCCTCCACATTTGACACATTGTCTAAATTACCTATATTACCTCTAAATGCTTCATTATTAACATCCTTACCATTATCTTCAACTACATTACCCTGATTAACCTTATTACATTCATCCTCAATCACTTCAATAGGGGGTATCCACACCATGTTCAATATAAATATCAATACCAACTGTACCCATCATCTGACTAACCATATCTAACACATTAGCATCATCTCGTACAAACCTCAAACCAGTACAAAGTTCAAAACTAGGCATAAGATAATATACCCTTTCACATTGTTATACCCACTTCTCTTACATACATCATCTAGTTCAAAATAGCTCAGTAAATTAGGTTCAAATTCAATTTCATCCACAAAACCACTCTTATACATAACATTATCACCCATTTTTAACAAAACATCCTATATGATGAAACCTCAGAGTTACTTCATCACACGCCATTATGTCAAACTAAATGACCAACCCCAAGAATACAAAGAGGCTTAGTCAGAATGTTAAAAGGAAACATTAAAGTGAAAGTGAGAAATTTAAGCCTAGCACATCACATGATACTTAACATATTCATAGCAATTCCATCAAACATCAAGTTATATATATATATATATATATCATGAACCTTAATTAATGGAACTTAGTAAGTTCTCATAAAAGTTTTTATATATATATATATATATAAACTTTTATGAGAACTTACTCAGTTCCATTAATTAAGGTTCATGACGTTGTTTACACTAATGAATCGAGAAACAAGTTCTCGCTATGACTCCTAGGCTAGTGAAAAATTTTCACATATAAGCCTCATGGGAGTTGCATCACTAGTTTCCAGTCTATATACCTACCTAATGGTTTATTATGCCTCAATGTTTCAAAATACCCATATTAAATGTAGTCCTTATTTAATTTAATTGTTGCATTAACTAAGTTACCAGTAATTAGTTCTTTCAGATTTAAGTTACTAATAGAATGTTAAATCAGAACTTTATGTTGTCAACAATGATAGTTAGAGTATTGTAAACAATAACATGAAAACAATGCATCATTTGCAATATAAAAACAACCCTTATACAACAAATACTTGCACTAGTAAAGGAAAACATATTGGAGACATTAGTTGGATGACTTACCTAAATGGATGGACAACCGCAATCTAGAAAGAAGGAGGACGTCAGACTATTATGGATGCTCTTTAACACAAAACATAACCTGCAAACAATAGAAACAAACAAATGATCTAAGATATTAAGCTAAATGAATGGGAGCTTTTCTATACTAACTTGTGGTTAAGTTCTGAATGCTACTTAGAGAATGATCTAAAAAAAGAGGGCTTCCTCCAATTTTATTTTTAATTGGACTTATAAAAGAAGTAGAAAAAAAGTTAGTCCTCTCTTGAAGCAAGTTTATTGGGAGATGAATAATTTAATCCATAGACAAAATGTTTGAGACCTTAATTCTATTTAGATTATAGGCAATGACTATACATCCATACGGTTTGTATATATACACAAGGATGTAAGAGTAACTCTAAAAAGGATTATTTCTCTACATGATCACATTTCATTTCCTTCTTACTTGACGTTTTCTTTTTCTTTTTTCCTAACAATGTTTCTTCCTTCCTTTAATAAAATCCTCAATTGAAATAAAGGACTACATGTTCGACTGATGCACCAATAATGTTGGAAATTAATCAATAAGACACCCTTAAAAAGGTTAACATTTTGTTTCTTTAAAATGAATATTTTATTTCTAATTTTTAGTAATCAAACTACAGTGGCAAGTTTCATATGTTAATTTTTCCTTTAATAGAACAACCACTTAACATTTAAAAAAAAAAGGATATAGGAGGGCAATGGAATTAAAAGCATCAAATTAAGATTTTGTGGGACCAACTACTTTTCTATTATGCTCTGATTGGTAGGAAAGATGATTTTTTCAACTTTAACAAGTACATTTTCCATTACCCTAGTTGGGTACTTTATAAACCAATAAAAGTTAGAGTGACACTATCGTAGGCTTTAGTTCACCTATTCTAAGGCATTTAAAAAGAGATAAAGTCATTAGATTAACACTAGCAAACATAAACAATTAATAACATTGGAAGCACTCAAATGGCATGGAATCATAAAACTCCTAAGATCTTTTATCTTTACAGGTAATTGCTCATGCAAGTTACTCAAAGAAACCATAACATAATCCTCAAGTTTATTTTTTTTAGAGATAATCTTCTTCAAACTTACTCAATGCATATAAAGGGTATATTAACTAGGCAACATAACCTTTTCACAAAGACTAGAGTGTTGATTGGCTGATGGTAAAGATGCATCCAACAGAGAAGACGGTGGAAAATTTAGATTTTTCTATAACTTTTACTTGTAGGGTTTCTCTTTTTACTTAACCGAATTTACTAACATATAAGGTTAAAGCTTAAAACATCACGCAAGCTTTTACTCTTTTAAACGTGACATTTAAGACAATTGTAACGGTGCCATGTTGTATATTATAATGGTGAGTGTAAAATACGTCCTAGTTTTCATCCAAAAAAATCTTTAATTGAGCAGACTCATGAAATTTTAGCCCTTCATTGAGCAGGTTACAAGTTTAAGTTTCATTTTTTTATAAATTAAAAATTTTCGTTAAAAAGGAATGTAAGGGAACATTAAAGAGTTAGCTAAAAGTCAGCATCAGAGCATGATTTAATAGACAAGGAGACTAGCAGAAAAGACACGTCGTTTGGGTAAAACAAGTGACAGACAAAACACAAGGAAAACAACCCCAATCTACGTCGTTGAGGGTAACTCCAAATTAGAGGGATAAATCTACTCCACCTTTCACACGACTCCAGTAGATACAGCCCTAATTCGGCAATATTTCAGCAGACACAGGGACGATAGCTATGGAAGAGCTGCACGGAGAGAAAGATTTCTAGGTAGGCATATATAACACCAATTGCTTCTAGCGTTGAGAAGTGAGTCCTAGTCTGAATTTCTCCTCCATGTGACAGTACCCAAAGCAAGGCGATGCAAGGCGGCAAGAAATTGTCGTAAGGGGTGGTCGGAACTGCCGCAACAGGCATCGATTAGCTAGTGGAGACGAGGATGAGCGGAACCGATCCATTGCGTAAGTAGGGTAAGTTTCCGTAAATAATCTCCCCTGAGAAGGGAGAAAACAGATGTTGTAGATCTGAGGAGTAAACTAGTTTCTGCATAGCTTGTGTGTGAGTATGTTGTGTCCTTCTTAGATTCTCCAAATGTAGGCCATTCTCCCACTACAATGTAGATGTGGCTGATTGACGATCAGTTGCTCTCTGATATCTGTAGTGGTGATCTCTGTGCGGGAGTTCAGAGTAGTAGTCCGATTGATCAAACTTAAAAAGGTTAAGCCCCAATTTAGGCTTTTAGCCTACCTTGAATTACCTTGTTTATTGTAATTTAAGTACTATGAATGATTGTAAAGATCCAAACAATAATATCCAATGTTTTAAAAATCAATTAGGTTCAATTGGATTAACAATAAGAACTTTGAACTGGTCAACTTTTTGATTCAGTATTTAATTTTTCCGTTCAATTTAGTTTAATAATTTTTGTTGTTAAAAATCAATTATTTTATTAATTAATCGATCAGTTTTTGTAAGCTAATAAGTTTTAAAATCAAAATAAACAGATTTTTATGTAACCGTATCTTTTTAATTAAAATTTAAATTTTTTGATAGACAAAGATAATCATCTTCGATTATTTTTTAAATTATTTAATTATATTTAATCTTGAATCAGTTTTATGATAATCTAATACCGATTAAACTTTTTAAACATTAAACCTTTTGTTTGATTCGGTTTTTAAAATATTAACAATACTTGTCTTTTTTTTCAAGACAAAAATAGGTCGTTATTCAAATGGGTAAAAAGATTCAATCGGAGAGCTTTGTCTATTGGCCATTCGACCATCATAAATTATCGGTGGGGTGTCTTCCTCGGCTGTCTTGAATTTGATTTCTACGATGCCATCTTTCTTTTAATAGAAATTTACATCCGACATAAATAGTGACTTTTAGATTGATTAATTAATGAAGTTTTTGTAACTAGTTATCAAGAAGAAGTTTAATATGCTATTTATGAGAGATTTATTAAGAAATTTGAACACAGTTTGGTGCCTGTGATGCTCATAATGCTTCAATGAATAAAGCATCACTTAAACATGAGAGTCCCATCCTTTATTTTTCAAATCAGTTGAATTTATACCTTCGTTGTCCTCAAGAGATTGGAATCGTTAAAATTATGAATAGTATAATGATCACTATTCCAGCTTTTAAAGTGATTTGAACAGTACCTATCCAAGCAGCTCGGTACTATTTCCCTTGGGAGCCAAGCAAAGCTATATGAACAGTTACAGATAACCTTTTCGAGAATGTAATGTAATGTATAAAATTGATGTTCTAACGACAAGAGTAACTACCGATTCACTTGCAGGAAAATTTATCAAAAATATTTATAAAAAGAATTATTTTTCAGAAATGTTTAAGATCTAATGAATATTTAATTTAGATATGTGGACATATTCTTTTATTTTTTAATAAGAATATCAGTTATGAATTGAGTTATAAATCTGTGAATAAGAGAGTGGTAATTTAGCAAAAATATCCTAAGAATTGAATAATCTAACGGCCTGTTTGGTTGAACAGCTAGAATAGGTAAGAAATAGAATAATTGTTTTTAGGAATAGAAAAGATGAGGAATAGAATAGAATAGTTATTACTTTATTTGGTTTACCGCTAAAGAATTTCTATGTCAGTGTTTGATTTGAAAATATAAAATTAAAATAAGAAAGGAATAAGTAACAAAAAAACTAAAATATCCTTATTATTATTATTATTATTATTATTATTATTATTATTATTTTCTACTATCTGTTAAAAATTATTGTTATTATTATTATTATTAAATTTCTTATTATTATTAATTTTCTTCTTCTTCTTATTAATTTTATTATTCTTATTATTATTAATTGTTATTATTATTAATTTTCTACTATTATTCTTATTTATATTAATTTCATTAATAATATTTATTATTATTAATTATTAAATTTCTTGTTATTATTAATTTTATTATTCCTATTCTGATTAATTATTGTTATTATTAATTTTCTACTTACTATTATTCTTATTATTATTAAATTTATTATTTTAATTAATTAATTAATTAATTCCTTGTTATTATTATTATTATTATCATCATCATCATCTTATTATTGTTATTAATTTATTAATATTAATATTATTAAAGGATAAAAGAGTCTTCAACAAATAACTCTATTTGGAATAGCTAAAGACACCTTTTGATGATCTTTAGCTATTCTTAAAAATTGAAGAATACCTAATCTTAGGATTAAGTATTCTTACATTTTTATCTAACCAAACAAAAGAATAAGAAAATTTTAGGAATAGATCAAAAATAGAATTCTTATTCCTGTGAACCAAACATGCCATGATAGTTTACAAAGTTGAAACAAATGGTTTTACCTAGTATTTGGATTCTTTCAAATGTTGGCATAATCCTACTTCAAACCCACAGGAAAGTGATACTTACCTATGCATTTTAGTCACAATATCTGGACCAGTACAGTTCCTTCAGGAAATTTAACATACGGTCACCTAATAGGCTAAAAGCATCTTATGATGAATATTCTTTTCTTAGCTACGATTTTCCAATTGTACCATGCATGGATTAAAAGGCAAACTGCATCATTTACTTTGACCAATTACTTTTCGGATTTTGTCTGAGCTTTTGAATTTAAACGCCTATTTTGATGGACTTATATCAGTAAAATTTTTGTCAATAGAGCTTTTCTGATAATTTGATTCTAAGTATTTGTTTTGATAAACTTATATCAGTATCGTTTTTGTCAGTAGAGCTTTTGTAATAAACTAATTGACTGTTTAGTTGTCAATTAAAAAAAGAGTTTTTTTAAAAGAATTTCATACAATAGACTGTTTGGCAACATAAAAATAAAACACACTTTTAATTTTACCTATATTTTATTTTGTAATAAAATTATTTATACGTATACATATTATTTAAAATATATTAAACAATATGTAAAGTACAATATATTAATTATTATATAATTTTAAATCATATGAAACATAAATAAAAAATATATCTAACCAAATATTTTATATGGATTATAACATAAACTAAATTAATATAAAAAATAAATATTAAAATATATAAAAATTTCAAAATAAACGTGAAGATGAGTTTGTGAATATTGTAAGAATTATGTATAAAACATAATGTTAAAAGAGACTAAAAAATAAGTTTATTAATTAATTTGAAAATTTTACCTAAAAAAGTATTTTTTTAAAAAGCTCTAAATTTAATCTTCTTAAAAAGTTGTATTTTGACTGTCAAAAAAATTATATTTATTAAAAAATATTTTTTATTTTACAATTAAATACTCTTTTTTTAAATGACTTTTATAGTAAAAAAAAATATTTATTAACTTCTTAAAAGTTAATCCAAATAGACACTTGTTTAGTATATTAGGGCGTTTATTAAAGTCTTGCACTGGCACGTGACAAATCGCGTTTGTTAAGGCTTTAGAAGCAATGTTGTCTTCAACTTCGGTTCCTTGTACCTTGAGTTTATCTACTGAAGAAATAGTGGAACTAGAAGCCACCCTCCTTTTGGCTGAATGTTGGAAAATGGAAGGTCTCTCGAAGGTTTAAATTTCAATCGGAATGCTAAGGTGGGCGGTTAAGTTTGGACTGTTTCAAGATTAGAAATTTAGCATTAGTTTGACGTTTCAAAATTTTTATTTCCAAGATTCACAATGCTAAAATTTTTGGATGACTGTAATAACTGAAAATGGTTTATTATAAACATAGATTTTAGTTACTTACTGTTTTTGCCGCACTAACGTGGAATGAATGATTTAAAAAAAAATGTATACTAAGTTTTAACCGACTGATGTAGTACGCCACCCTCGCAGAACACGAACTCGGATATCACCAACGACCTCGAGTTCAGGTCACTCGGGGTGAGTGTTACATAAAAGGATCATTTTTATTAAATTTTTTTATAAAATAAATTAAATTACATTTAATATTATAGTAATAAAAATAAAAATGATGAACCAGACCATTCGTCAATTTCTTTTAATTTTAAATGTAAAAAATGTGTTATTTTTAACAAAATAACATTGTTTTGTATATTGTTAGATCCAAAATTTTAAAGAAAATTGGATCTTAACTTTAAATTGGGCTGGGCTGGTTCAAGCCCAATTATCACCCCTATTAGGCCTACATAGCATAACAAATGGTCCGGCCCAGCCTACATAACATTACAAAGAAAGGAGTTCGTGTTTAACTCCTAATTAATGTTAATTGTGTTTTGGTAAGCTAATTATCGTTTAAAATTTTGCTTCGTCGTCTCTCTCCATCACTAGTGGTGTCCAAGGCAACAGGCAATAGGCAAAAGCTTTCTAATTAAAAATTAAAAGAAAAAGGAATTAAAATCCAGTCTAGTGCTTGTGCCAATCCATTCTAGATCGCTTCCTCCCTCTACAATAAGATCTGTTTTTTCCTTATTCACCAATTTATTTTAGGGAATTGTAATCAGCCAAACGCTTTTCATTCATGGTGAATCCCGAGATCCTTTAAGCGCCAAAATGGATTCACAGCCTTCCCAATCATGGGGAAGGTCATCTGTTGACTCCCCAACAACCACCAGTCCCCACCGTACATTTTCCTCCTCCTCCACCTTGGGCAAGACCGTATCCGACGCCGGCAGCCAAAGCCTCTCCTCCATTCTCAACAACCCTCACGTCGGCAAATCCGACGGCTCTTGGGCCACCTGGTGGTGGTCCTCGTCTGCCGTCGCCCTCCCGGAGTTCTCTCCTCTCGTCTCAAACAAAGCTTCGTCGGAGCTCTCCAGATCTGATTTCCACACATACTTGGCCTCCGTCTCCGAGCCCTACCACCGATTCGAGGACATACGAAAGCATGCCGCCGTAGAAGAGAGCAAGGAGTCAATCGGCGGCCAAGGCGAGGCGCTTGTAGCCTGTTTGCGGGAAGTTCCTGCGTCCTACTTCAAGGAGGATTACTCTTTCTCGAATTTTTCAGAGAATTTGGGGCTTCAGGAGAAGCTGTCACAGTATCTGGATGTGGTGGAGTTGCATTTGGTGAAGGAGATTTCTTTGCGATCGAATTCGTTCTTTGAGGCGCAGGGGCAGTTGCAGGATCTTAATGGAAAGATTGTGGAAGGGTGTGGGAGGATTCGGGAGTTGAAGGAGACTATTAGGCTTTTGGATAAGGATTTGGTGGAGTCCGCTAGGCGAATTCAGGAGTTGAATGCTACGAGGAGTAATCTTTTGGCTTTACAACACAAGTTGGGCCTTATTTTGAATGTAAATCAAGCTCTGTCAACCCTTAAATTGGTGAGTTTTTCTTATTGTCTCATTCTTGCTCTTATTTCGAAAAGTATAGAGCTTGGTATCAGAATGCTGGTTCCAGATTAACATGGTTCTAGCCTTAACTGCCCTTTATTTGTGTTTTGAGATTTCTTAGTTTTGATAAAATCTGTGAATCATCTGATATTTTGGATGTGTGGTTGATGTTTTACTTCTTTGCATTTGCACTGTGTGAGTACGACTGGAAGTAGAAGGTTCTTTTGGGGGAGTTTTGAGTGATGCTATATATTGTTTTTGAATTTTTGCAGCTTGTTGCATCTTCAGATTGTGCTGGAGCTTTGGATGTCACTGATGATTTGCAGCATTTGTTGGTGAGCCTCAGTATATGAATTTTACCATTCAACTAATTAATTCTCCTGGGTGTAGGACTTTATTGAATATTGTTTATAAACAAAACTTACTAATTCTAACTAATTATAATTCTTCAATTTTTTCTACCTTTTATCCTTCAGTAACTGCTTGATCTTTTTTGAATGATTAGTCATATTGGTTGAATGTGGAGAATACGTCTATGTGAGCTATAATTTCATTTAAAACTTACTCCTTATCTGTCTTTGATAGGATGGAGATGAGTTGACTGGATTGCATTGCTTCCGTCACCTTCGGGATCATGTAGCAGCTTCAATAGAGTCCATAAGCAGGTACCCCTTTTTTAATTAATACTTGTTTATAGTAGTTATTGCACAAACTGCAATTTCATTTTCATTGGTTGCAAGGCACATGAGTGGGATAGCAAAAGGGGATTGGAAAGGAAACGGGTGGTTTTTTAAATGGGAAAGGGAGCACCTATTGCAGATATTTTAAAGAAGGATTTTGTGAGATTGTTCTCTACATTTAAATAGTTCTAGACTTACCATTTTGGAACAGATATTAAATCCAGGCGGGAAAATAGGAGGGAAGCTTGCCAGCATTGATTCTTGAAGTTCTGATGGGAGCATTTGGGAAAATCTTTTTGTAGTTGATTCAAAGCAATTAAGACTTAATTGTTCAATATCCTGAAGTTTAGTCACAATGCCCTCTTATGTGTCACATATGGACAAGAGAACTAAAGGAATCCTTTACAATTAAGCTAATAGTACAGATAATATTATTCCAAATATCAACTACTGGAACATGCATCTCATCAGTTAAATATTGAAGATTATACAATTTTTTTTCTATTTCCTCATATTGGGAGCATGGTCATAAGACCCAACTTGTGCAGATTGTTTTAGTGCTTGATGTTTGTTTTGTAGCATTCTGTCCACGGAATTTTTACATGCTTCAATACATGAAGCTGGAGGCAGGGATGTCATTATTCTGACCAATGCTAAAGCAAGGGCCTCCGTCTCCACCAATGGAAAAGATGATAATGTGAGTTTGATTCCTTTATTTGTGTTTATTCTTGGATGCAGCAATCCTTTGGTTTTTTTTAATTTCCTTTAGTAATTTATTTATAAGCCCCAAAAGTTTTGCATGTATTTTGACCAGAGCGAACTGGATAACATTAGGGATCATTGCTGACACATATTTCGCTTGAAATCACCTGTTCCATAATTGCTGTGCCAATGCTGTACCATTGCATCTGGTCCATATATTTTTGTGGGTCCCATATAAATGTATGGACCAGATGCAATGGAACAACACTGGCACGACAATTGTGGAACAGGTGATCTGTTCCCCACATATTTTCGGTATATCTGTATGTTTATGTTTATTTTGCATTCAAATGAGGCCCTATAATTTAAGTTTGGGATTGTATATTGTAAAGGATGTACTAGAGTTGGATATGATTGAACTATTAGTGGAGCTGTCCCTTTATACCTGTGAGAGCCTTTCATGTCAAGTCTCTGAATGAATTAAGCTTTAGTTCCCTTTCCCTGATTTGTGGTAGGTATTTGGTAGAGATTATGTGTATTGCAAATATTCTCCAATTAACTCATAGGTATAACTTTTGGAGCTTTAATATCTTCATTGTTTTATTGCATTGTTATTGTTTGGGTGGAAGACATGGTTGATACCTGTGATAGCGAAATTCCCTTTAATTATCATATTGCATAAATCCCAGATTATTTTCAAGGTCTTATACTTGGGTAGCAGATGCATAATATTCTTTTGTGAAGATGGAGTTATCCAGCATTTTCTCATCCATTTTATTAATGAGTTGGCCTAGAGCATTGGACATCAACATTAAGTAGGAGAGGGAAATGCCATAGCCAACTCTTTCATCACTCAGCTGGCAATGTGTATAAAAAATGTTTTTTTTTTAATAATTTCTTTCCCTACATTTGATAACTGAAGGTTCCAGGATATAGTTTCATTTATGCATTGATTATATGCGTGCCAAGATGTAGGGAATACGAGTCGGTATTTATTTTTCCATTGACTTGTTTCTGAATTGTTATATTGGCATGATCATGCTAACAGGTGAAGTTGGATGATGAAGATGCCTCTAGTTTTCAGGATCGTCTTCTACCTCTTGTTGTTGGCTTGCTTAGAATAGTGAGTAGTCTATGTAGTTTTTATTCTTAAAGTTTGTGCTTCAGCCTGGTGCAAATGTTGAGTATTTTGATGAAAATATTTCAGGCTAAACTACCAGCTGTTTTGAGAGTGTATCGGGACAATCTGACTGGTGATATGAAAAATGCTATTAAAACTGCGGTGGCAGAGCTGCTTCCGATTCTTGTAACCCAGCCATTGGATTCAGATTTTAATCCTGGAGAGCGAGCGGTCGATGCCGATGGCAAGTTCATACAAAAATAGGATTTTAATGTCTCTTTGAAAGCCATTATTCTAAGTAGTTCATTGTCTACTTTAGTTCCATCGCCAACAAGTTATGTGTTTGGTTGCTTCCAACTTTTTGATGTTTGTTAATCACTCAGGTGGGGGTTCATCGCTTGCAAGCAAGTTGAGGAGCTTGTCAACTGAGAGTTTTGTTCAACTTTTAACTGCTATTTTCAAGATTGTACGGGTAATGTCTGCTTCCTAGTACACTTTGAGGGCCTGAAATTTGTATAATTTTGCATAGGATATATACTTAATAAAATTCTAGCATGAGTGCTTGATTTGACAATTAAACAAAGCACTTAGCAACAGGAAATAAATTAGTAAGAGAGAGAGAGTGGAAGTGAGAAAGAAAGTAAAGTTTCTTGGATCAAGCAGGCAAAGTTTGGAGAAGTGATGGTAACCTATTTCATGGCATTTTGCTGCATCTCTTCAATGCTTTACAGGCAGCATGATTAGTGGAGAATGTAATCCGTATGTAACTGAATAATTTGATAAGAAACTTTGAAAACAATTTACTTGTTTTATTCACCCCTTTTGATTCGTTTCTAAATATTTTCATAAAATCAGTTACATCAATTAGTTAAATATGGTTGATGCAGTTCGCACAACTTTTGGTGTCGAATTGATTCTTATTTCTATGAAAAGTAATTGCGAATGTGTAGTTCTGTCAAGTATTTTTCAAATGTATTGTTAACCCTTTATTGGAAAAACTTGATATGTCTAAGATGTCTTCTAAATTTGATAGGTCCTTTGAATTAAACTTTTGGATGATATATGATGTTCATTGCTTCCTTGACTTTGGCACTAGAGATTTATGATTAAGCACCTTTTAAAGAAGATGTAATGTGATGTATTTTCTTTTAGTGAATGCAGGCACATCTAATGAGGGCTGCTGAAGTGAAAAAGGCAATTGAGTGGATTATGAGCAACCTCAATGGACACTACGCTGCTGATTCTGTTGCTGCTGCTATTGCTCTTGGTGCTGCAGCCGCTGAAACACTTCAAGAGAGTGATGGTCAAAGTGGTTCTCCCCTTTCATCCTTGGGTCAGCGAAATTCTACCAAGGTTCCTTCATCTCAGGGTAAAGAAAGTGATTTAGTGGGGTCCTCAAATATATCAAAAAATTTCAGGTATACTCCTTTCCGTTTGCTGTTATTTTAGATTTATAGTTTTGCAGCATGCTGTGCATCTTGGACCTTTCTCTATAAACTTTCAGTAGCCTTTCTTCTGTTGAGGTAAAGGATCACTCAGAGCTTTGTGCATGGCAGCGATTTAAGGTCTGCTTGCAAGGTTTGGGTCATGGAGGTCTTACTTTCCAGATCAGTAATTTTAAGGAAAATTAACTATGAATTTGTGTTGTATTGAACTAAGTGAAGGGATCATTAAATGGCCTTTCAAAGACATGATAGGTAGATCCTTTGTAGGAAGGAAGACTGCCATTCCAATGTCAGAGGTTATATGATCTTGTGGGTGTTGAAGTGATTGAATATTTAGAACAAAAGAAAATACAATCACCAGGAGTGAGTTCTCTCTCTCTCTTTTTTTTTAATGTATGTTCTAGCCATGATTTGTGAAGGATGGCACTAACCCTGTTTGACACCAAAATGGAAAGACTGTTAAAATACAAACAAGAAAAATCCTATAGACTATTTGGTCCCACAAGTCAATTCTTCAAGTAACAAAAGCAGCAATACCTGCAAAATTGACATTTGCAGGAGATAAGATGTTCAGCCCCTTTTTTGTGGTTATCGTATTCCTTCTGCAAAGCATCAGTTTTGATTCTCTTCTAACCATCAGTTTGTAGTTCGACCACTTCTTATAATAGTTTTAAAGTTCTGATTTTTGATAGGGCTGATGTACTGCGCGAGAATGCTGAAGCTGTTTTTGCAGCATGTGATGCTGCTCATGGAAGATGGGCAAAGCTTCTTGGTGTCCGTGCTCTTCTTCATCCTAAGTTGAGATTGCAGGAATTCTTAAGCATATACAATATTACCCAGGAGTTTATCAGTGCCACTGAGAAGGTACTTATCCTTTCAATTTGGCACTTAGAAAGAAAGAGCTGATTCGATTGCTTTTCTGATGCTTTTGTAATTCTTATACGCAGATTGGGGGAAGGTTGGGATACAGTATTCGTGGAACACTGCAGTCACAGGCTAAAGCTTTCGTTGATTTCCAGCATGAATCACGAGTTAGTTTCTGTCCAGCTTAATACAGACAGAGTTGTATAATTTTTGCAATACCCTGCAAATATGTTTTTAGAAATAAATTGTTCATTTGTTGTTGTAGATGAACAAAATAAAGGCAGTTCTTGACCAAGAAACATGGGTTGAAGTAGATGTTCCTGATGAATTTCAGGCCATTGTCACTTCATTGTTTTCTTCAGAAGCATTGTTATGTGGATATGTGGATAGTTCTGAAAGTCATATGAAAAGCTACAATGAAGCAGTTGCAAGCAATGATGGCTCAGTTGTGGCACAGACCGAATCAGAAAGAACTCAACAGCCACTGGCAAGAATGGATTCTAGTGACATGTCCTTGCATCCTGCTATGCAAGTCAAGTCCAGTTCTATTGAGACATCTGAAAACAATAAAGCTGATGTTTCTATATCGTCTGCTCAAAGTAATCATGATCACGCGAAGGAGCGAGGAAAATCTACCTCCCAAACCCTTTTTTGTGGAGGTGTTGGCTATCACATGGTAAACTGGTTAGTTATCTTGTTCTACATATTTTCACCATTGGCAGATTTGTCTCTGTAAAACCTTGTCTTTTACTCTTCCAAACCTTTGTATGCCATACTAGATGTAGCCTTGAAACATTTTCTATTTAAAGTTCTTAGCCTAATCATGGCAGTATTTTCAATTTTTACTTTGCTATCATCCAGGAACTTGACTTGTTTATTTAGTTATTTTTGGTCTTAAATGACTTTTTCTAAGTTTTGCTACATGGTACCATTTGATCTTATCCTTTTGTTTCTAAAATTCCAGTGGTTTGATATTGTTGAAGATGCTATCAGAATACATTGATATGAATAACTCTCTACCCGCACTATCATCGGAAGTTGTTCATCGTGTTGTAGAAATACTAAAGTTCTTTAACACGAGGACTTGTCAACTTGTTCTTGGAGCTGGTGCTATGCAGGTAAAAGCTTTTAATGATTAATGTTAAGTATTACTCATACTTTGCAAAAATGTATAGCGCAAATGTTATTCTGCACAATAAGATGACCTGTAAGTTAAAAAAAAAGTTAATTATGGTGAGATCTCTAATTGCTGGTTTATTTTATAAAAGCATTTGGCGGGTAATTTTCATGTTAGTTCTAATTCCATTTTCTTTCAATAATTAAGCTCTAATTTGACTAGTTTTGGTGAAACAAAGTTTCCTTTCTATAAGGACTTATGATAAATTATGATGTTATACTTGTAGGTCTCCAAAATCATGGGAACAGATCACCTGTTCCATAATTGCTGTGTCAGTGCTGTTCCATTGCATCTGGTCCATATATTTATATGGGACCCACAAAAATATATGGACCAGATGCAATG
>JANZLX010000003.1:29403807-29413975 GCA_025531955.1 Erythroxylum orinocense | reverse complement strand
CCATATATTTATATGGGACCCACAAAAATATATGGACCAGATGCAATGGAACAGCATTGGCACAGCCATTATGGAACAGGTGATTTCATTTGCAAAATCATACAATAAATATTGGCTAATGAATCTCTTTCTTTAATTGCCTACCATGTGGAGTTGGATGATTTACAGACTGTTTTGAGGAAATGGAGGATACTCCCGGGAGAGAGTACAGGGAAATTGTGTCACACAATATATCTGACAAGTATTATGTGTCAGTCCAAATGGAATTGTGTTGTAAAGCTGGATTTCGTTGTTTTGGGTTCAATGGAAAGCATGGAACTTTACCAGGATTTTAATTCTTCTATTCTAATGTCTGCTTCAATTGAGCTACAAACCCAATGGTCTATCTATATTCTTAACCTTAAGCTTTGTGAAAAACATCAGTATGACAATGTTGTTAGTGTTTTTTTTTTGGGGTTGAGGGTCCCAATTGTAGGAAGGCGCCTTTAAGCCATCCACACCTGGACTAATCCCCACTCGCACCGGGTCAGCACGTAAGGGGTAAAGTGCTGACCAAACAGATTTCTCCATTCCCAGGGCTCGAACTCGAGACCAATGGTTAAGGGATGAGACCTCCAAGAGATGTTCTTTCTACTAGTGTTTGCTATCTTTTAAGCTTTTACCTATAAGTGCAAAATGCTAAGTCTTGGGGTGTCTCATTTTTTCGTTTTTGTTGTGTTGGTTTTGTATTACAATATATTTACTTTCTTTAACGTCAAGATTTTGAAAAAGATTTGTGATTAGTTCATCTCAGAATCTTGGGTTACATTTAATTGCAGGTCTCTGGATTGAAGTCTATTACCTCTAAGCACTTGGCTCTTGCAAGTCAAGTCATCAGTTTTACCTATGCTATTATTCCCGGTATGTTTGCCACTTCACTGAATTTTAACTGAACCTTTTACTTTCCTGAAGATTTAATTGTTCAGATAAATGAGAATTTCACATGACACTTTATAATCACTTCGTCATCAATTTTATTGGTTGTTTTCCGTCTATGCTGATCTTAGTTGTTCCATACATCGTCAGCATCTATTTCATCTTCTCTATGATGGAAAATTGGATTTTCTACGTCTACTAACTATCAAAGCAAAAGAAAAAAGAATAATATTTTATCTAAGACTGTGTTGGCTCCACTTTTATTTTTGATTTTTGGTTTTTGTTTTCACATTAAAAAAAGACTTGTTTGGTTCAGTTTCAGTTTAGTTTCTAATTTTGGTTTTGATTTTGATTTTTTCCTATTTCATAACTTCGTCAAACAAAAAATAATAATTTTGGTTTTTGTTTTCATAATCTAATTTATTATTAAATAAATATATTATTTAATTTTTTAGTATTAATTACCAATTAAAATTATAGTGTGCTATAATGAAGTTAAAATTTAAAATAAAAATTAATTTTAATTTTTTTGAAAATTTGATAATTATTTAATAAATATATTTAAAACCAAATTATCCTTAAAGTATACAAAATACTTATGTATGAATATAAAATTTAAATATCAAATATTTAATTCTAAGTAATAACATTGGTTTTAACAATTAAAATATATATTAACAAATAAATATTATTTAAAAAATTTAAATAATTTTTACATAATTATTTTAATAAAGTATAATGAATTTATTATTAATATTTATTAATAAATATTGTATAAGAGATTTATGAAAATAATTTTTTTCTAACTTTTATGTAACATCTAATTATTATCATTGATAAAAGTATTATTACTTTGATATTAATAATCAAATATATTGTTGTTTTTGTTTCAAAAAAAAAAAGGCACGAAAATCATTAAACGCAAAATAAAAAACCAGAAATGGAACCAAATGACCATCTTGCTTGCACTATGTAAAATTCAGATTGCAATTTACTAATGCATCGAAATAATTTGTTGAATAACTTTTGAGTTTAAACAATCCTATCTACAGGGACACTTGGAAGAATGGTAGCCATATATCACCCTATCTGTGGCAACATAAGACACCTTTCTCTTGTAATAATAATAAGTACCTTCATAGAAAATGCACATTGCAATTTTCATGCTTATAACTCCTCTATTCTTTGTAATTGTCATTTGCATCAATCTTTTAATTTAAGTTTGAGAAATTTCTTGTTTATATAAACTTTTCCCTGTCTGTGATTTCCAATGTATTCTTTCCTTTTGGGCTTTGGGATTGGAGAAATAGTTAACATGCTCAAAGTTACTGAATTTATTTTCTTTTGCGTTGTATCTGGAATAAGAAATCAGACGCATCCTTTTCCTTAAAGTGCCAGAGACAAGGAAGGCCTTACTTTTATTAGAAATTGATCGAGTGGCACAGGTTGGTAGTGCTTTTTTTTTTTTTGGTTGCTTAATATTTACTTCTGAAACAAATAGTCCCTGGCATAAAGGCTGGTGGGGTTGAGTGCGTTGCTGAATTGAGACAGCTATTAACTAGAATTTGTAATGAAACCATATAATCATCAGGAGTTGTGAATCTCATATGAACTTCAATTCATGCGTACCTTCAATATTGTAGCAGAAACTAGTTTTGATGTTGGAGGTGTTTGTAGTTTCAGGATATCAATATTGTTACTTACGTGATGCTAGTCATTTGATCTAGGATTACAAGGTTCACAGGGATGAGATACACACAAAGCTTGTCCAAATAATGAGGGAAAGGTTGTTATTTCATCTACGAGGTTTGCCTCAAATTGTTGAGGGCTGGAACAGACCTGAGGATCCTGACTCACAGCCCAGCCAGTTTGCACGATCCCTAACCAAGGTATTTAATGTCGCTGGACGTTTATTCTTGGTCTATGAGTTAACGGTTGTATGTCCTTAATGCTGTGCATGCTTGTATGTGGACATGAGACTAGGCATGATTTCGTGTGGGTAGAGATACAACAGGACTATTTAACCATGATATTTTGGCCCCATCCTGTAGTTTGGCTCGAGGCAGAAGTTGATGTCCTGTTGCGCATTCTCATTCAGCCCAAAGACACTCTTAAATGTTTAGACAGTCTGTAGGGCATGGTATTGTTGTAAAACAAATAAGTCAGCTTGCACTTTCTTAATTGAAAGTTAAAAAAGAAAATGAAAACAGAAAGTGGTGCTGCTAGTCAGTTCTAAAATTGCACTGGAAAGCATTCTTAGGTCTGTTATGCTGGTTGAAGTTGTAGATTCCATGCTCTTTGAAGATCAATTGATGAAGTGGTTTGGTTTGTGTCTCAAGCTTATAGCTTTAGCAGCTGTTACACATACACACACAAATACATATCTATATTTATTGTATATTAACATCTACGAATATATATCAAGGACCCAATTTTGGTTCTTTCATGTAGCATATCCTTCATATTATCATGCAATCATGAGTACAAAGTGCAGGGACTTGGTTGTCCAGGTAGTCTTAGATCTGATAGAAACCTAAAGTAAAGTTTTTTCTCATCTAAATTTTATGTCAAGAATTGAGATGGATTTGCAATATGTACCTGTAGAAGTGTGTTGATGGATACAACAACAGTGTTCAAGCGGCATATATGTTCTCTTTGAAGTTGTTTAATCATAATTTTCTTTTAACATTTTGTCCTAATTTGTAGTTCAAATTGTTTCCAGGAGGTTGGCTTCCTCCAACGTGTATTATCTCGAAATTTGCATGAGGCAGATGTTCAAGCAATTTTTAGGTGTGTCTTGATTTCAGAGTGGTGAATTATCTTTTGCTGCAGTTGTTTTAGTGTCTGTTTTCCTTACTGTCAAGGTACTAAGTGACTAACAGTTCGGGAAATCATCTGTTCATCACAATGAATTTTGTGCTATTCTTTGTACAGGCAAGTGGTATTAATCTTCCATTCGCAAATTTCTGAGGCATTTTCACGGTTAGAGATTACCACTCCACAAGCAAAGAGCAGGTAGTTTTATTTTTTTACATTGTGGGTGTGCATATTGATTCAGCTACTGGATTCTTTGTGTTATTATTATCATTCAGAAGCAATGATTTTTTATATTTGGATACTGTTTTTACAATTTATTTTGGGACACTAAGCAGTTTTCCTATTTTTGGGATCAGACTGTATCGAGATGTTAAACACATTCTTGGATGCATTAGATCGTTGCCTTCTGAGAACTCAGACAAATCTGGTATTTCTCACTGGGGAAAGCTTGACGAATTCTTAACACAAAACTTCGGGGATGAAGCCAGTTAACGTCTGTTGTCAATTATCAAATTGATGGACTTGTGAAGCAGATGTATGTTTTTTTGAATGCACGACGATCAGAACTGGATCTCATCTTATATACCGCTTACTTTGTAGAATAGATAGAGGTAATGCAGTCACATATGTACTTTGTTTTTCTGCTTGTCAAATTCTTTATTTGGTGCTTCTGTTCTATCACAAAGATGTGATGAAAAGAAAACAGGTAAAATTGTCTATCACAAAGATGTGATGAAAAGAAAACAGGTAAAATTGTTATGACTTGTTGATTATATAGCTTTATATCCTATACATAAGCTGTGGAGTTTTGAGTAGGGTGATTTCTCATGCCTTTGCACCTGAATCCCTCTTAAGTAAGGATGATTTTGAAGAAACGTTAAGTTATACCTTTGCGTATTTAATTCATTCAAGTAGCAATAGTTCATTGTTTTAATATGACATGGTGGATAGAGCCAAGCTTGCAACTAAATTTGATTGCAGATCTTATATTAGCACTTCTCAGGTTTCAATGCTTGGAGTAGTAAACATATTTATTTTGGTGTATGATGGACTTGACAAGTTACCTCTCATGATTCTGTGCTTAACATAGCCATAAGAACTAATTTATCATGTGGAATTCAATTGGATATTCCCTTTTATGTTCACAAGCAATGCTGTATTGGATTCCTTTTAATAGTTTCAATTGTGTTTCTTGATGTTGTTGCAGGTGGTTTTGGTTTGTTTAGGTAAATAGTGGACTAGTATTGTATCACAACCAAATGTTGCGGCGGCAGGAAGTTTGATGCGGAGTTTTTGTAGCAGTTATCCAGTTCATAGTATAATTCATTAGTCAAAATGCTGTTATAACATTTGATCCTTCAATGTATCATTTGGACAATTTACGAGTTCAACAATTATTTATTTTTCATTCCTTTTTGATTGCTAATCTGATTCTATAGTTTTAGCTGCCATAGACCCTAACTCAACTTCAAATAAAGTGCAAATGCAGTTATATCATTCATACAGCAGGGCACCTTCTACCAAATTTAGTGGTATTTGCGTAATTGCTCTGATTCTCCTGATGCATTTTTCCCAGTAAAGGATAATTAGAACACAAAAATGATACACAATATGTACACACATATTCGGCCATTCCAAATCACTCCAATAGAGTTGCAACAATTATTGTATCCTAGACCAAATAGCGTGAGAGTAGACATGTTAGAAAAAGAGATGCAGAATGGTTTTAGGAACAGTAGCAATCACTTCCTCTCTTGTAACACTCGAGAGTTCTCTGGAAGACGGCACTAAAGAAGAACTTGAAAAGTTATCATCCCCTTCATTAAGCTAAAGACCCTGACCTTCTACCTAAGGAAGTAGTTATGGAACTCAAGAGCTTGATTAGATTAATTGAGGGCCTTAGACTCCTGAGCTCTCAGGTCCGTATTAAGGGGGGCTTTATAGAAGTTATGCTAAACCTTCCTAGCTATCTGGATTGGTACCAATATCCCCATAGACCTTGTTTCAAAGTGCTTTCAAACCCTTCCTGATAGCTCCAAGTTTCCTTATTAATTAAAAATTCAAATAATCAGAAATTGAATGATCTCAAAAAAGTGGGGGGACCAAAGCCAGCGTAACAACCTGGGAATTGTCTCATCCATGAATCATTAACTAATACCTATTCTAGTTATTCCCTAGTGTGCCAATACCCTTGTTGATTGTATAAAATGAAGTCCTTAAGCAGAATTTCTATAACTACAGTACAACTTCAAAAACCGCTAGTATAACAATGGATTTAGTAATTAAAAGCATAGCGCTCAATCATTCACTATTTTAGGTTGGCCAGATGCCTTGCCTAAGATGTCTTCGAATTTAACTCTGTGTTTGGTTACTGTTTCCGGTATATAGAGACAGAACGAGACAAAAATTTGGAGGTAGAATAGAACAAAAATTGGTAATAGTGAAGTGTTTGGTTATGATAAACAGAACAGATAAAATTATCTCCATCTCGAGAATATAAATGTGTTTGGTTGTAGTGGACAGAACATAAAAATATTGTCAATGACTAAAATACTCTTGCAGTATAATATAATTAGAAATATGTAATTTATTGATTATTTTATAATTGTATCAATATTTATTTTAAGCGCACTTCTAATTTTTTAATTACGATCAAATAAAATGAGAAACCTAAATATTTATTGAAATGTGAAACCTAAAAATTAAATGAAATGAGTTATTAAATAAATAAAAACCTACAAGCTAGAAATTTTAGGACATAATGGCCTTCTTTGACAAACAGCTGATTGCGTTAGCTGTTAGCTGATTCTATCAGTTGGTAGCTAATAGCTGATTCTTTTAGCTGTTTTGACTAGCGGAATGCATTAGCTGTTTGTTAAAGATGTTTGGTAAAATTAGATGTTTAGTATTAGCTGTTTATGTGTAACATGACTTATAAGGACATGACTTTAAAAAATATATAGGGGTATGAATATTATATATCTTAGTGTTTCATTGAATATTTTTATAGAAATTTAAATTTAAAATATTTTATTTTACAAAAATTAAATTTATATAATAATAATAATAATAATAATAATAATAATAATAATCATAATAATAATTAAAATTAATAAAAATAAAGAACATTTAATCGTCATCATCATCATCATCATTATCATCATCATCATCATAATGAGTAATATTGATATTTATTATTTAATTAATTTTACTAATTTGAATTAGACTATTTCAACAAAATAAATATATAACTACTATTTTATCATCGTAATATTGATATTTACTACTTAATTTAAAATTATTTGATGTATTAATGTAAAATAAGTAATAGAATTAATTTGTGGATGTCTTAATGTAAAATGAGTAATAGAATTAATTTGTGAATATTATTTAAAAATTATATAAAATTGTAATATAAATATATTAAAATATTATATTATAAAAACATTATTATTTGTTTATATATAATAATTTAAGATAATTATACTACACCAAATAACTATTAAATAATTAAATATTATTAAAAGGATAAAAATAAATTTATAAATATTATATAATTAATTTTAAAGCATGATCAATTAAACCCAAATAATATATTAAACAAATCTATATGCATGTCTCAACTTAATAAAGGATATAGTTGAATTTTAGGTCAATTCATTTCAGCTAATTGACGAAAATGCTCATAGGTAGCAGCGTTTTCGTTTTCGTTTTCAGTTTATTAGTTTCAATAAGCTTGTTAAAAAGATACTCTCCAAACATTGTTCCACCAATCAGCTGAGAAAACAGTTGATTGGTGAGTATCCAAACGCACCCATAAACTCCTCCTCTTTCGGCTTCTTAACTGCAATATACAAATTCGAGTGTTATATCGTCAAACAAAAAAATTTACAACAACCAATAAAGTTACATACATGAAAAACTATATCACCATGCCTAAATGTCACTACCAACCTTTACGGTATAGATCTGTCAAAGAAAGAGGGCATACCAATACAATAGTTCAACGAGATCAACCAAATACAAATAAATGATATCAATTGACATACATCATTCTCAAAATGTGAAAAAGTGAAGAAAACTCCTTGAATTGTTATATTTTCCTAAAAAATAATGCCTCCCGTCATCTTTCTTCTCTATTTTTTTTAATTGTTTTGAAAGTCATCAATTTTTCAATAATTTAGGTGTTTTTAGAAATTGATATTCAAATGGTTTGACTAGCCAAACAATACTTCATGGGAAATTCATAGTGTTCCAAATAGTTGATATTTGTTCTTGGTGTCTCCTTACAAAATTATAGAAAATTCTCTTAGCTTTCTGTAGACTCTTGGATCACCTTAATCAAACATCCATATCAAAAGTTATGATCAAAATACCTAAGCAATATTTAATGGTGGCAACAAAATGAACATACACGTTTCTTTCATCAAATTCTTTATTTGAGTTTAACATTAACTTTTAATATCTTCTTATGAAATGCAAATATTCCTTTTAGATTTTGTATCTTCTTAAATCACCTTAACCTAATGTTTCTATTAAAATTTATGCTTAAAAATCCAATAGTAATATTCAATTTTGACAATATATTGGACCAATATGCCTTTTTATTAATCTCATATTTGGGTTAAATTTAATATTGCACCATCTTAATAATCGGAAAAACTCAATAATTCAATTATTCTCCCAAAACATAATAATTTAACTATCCATTCAAAAGTAAAATTATTCATAATAAAAATCAACAAATTCAGAAACAAAATTGTTGCTGATAGAATAATTTGACTCTATAGTAACCAAGTTGGACACATTTGATTATAAATAGGACTCATGTTAATGGGCTTAAGATAACGTATTATAAGCTCTCATTAGATGTTGTACGCATTTATTTTACATTTATAAAATTCTTTTGTTATAATATGTTTCGTTCTTATGTTTAATTCTTTCTTAAAATTTCCTTAATGCTATTATCCAAAACGTGGTTGATGAATTGTCACAAAGACCCTTGAAGGTATACTTGCTTATTATTGTTCACTCATTTAAAAACACTTGAAATATGTATCTATACATGAATAAATATGTCTCTTCATATACAATATATTGCCTTTTATTTTCCAAGATCTAAAATGCCTAAATTAAAATGTATAACAAATGTTTGTTGAAATATTTTTATAAACTAAATTTGTAAAACTTAATATGTCATAAGGTTAGTTACAAGAACTTTGCCTAACCTCAATTAGACCATGTGAAAAACAATATTAGTGCATATATTTGATCCCTTTCTAATTTTAGTGTTTAGTGGGAACAATATATAAACAATAGGGGAGAACCTATCAAGTTGGACTAACTTATTGGACCAATGAGAAAAATAGGGATTTCAATAACTTTTCATCTTGATGACATCAATGAGGCATTAAAGAACATTGTAAAAGGCTAGATAAAATTGTTAGAGAAGCTAATATATGATTTGGCATGAGGGTGAATGGCACTCTTTTAAACTGACATTGTCTATACTAATAGTGTAAATTGGATAAAGACAAATGACCAAAAACCACAAAAAAGAAATCAAGTCTCAAAAAAATTAAAACTAAATTAAGATAGAACTTTGAATGGATTATTATATGGAATCACGAACTAAAGGTATAAAAGAAATTTAACCCATCGTATGGAGAATCAAAATTAAGATTATAGGATGAATTGAATGTTAGAGTAGTGCTCTGACCGCGCATCGTAATGCTAGTTAAAATAAAATAACTAGACTACTACTATAGCAATGACGAGTCTAGGTCGATCCTATAGAGAGTGTATGTAAAGTTTATGGAATGAAATTAATCGGTGTTTAGGAAAAGGGGGTTTTGGATTTTTAAAGAAGAAAATAAAATAAAACTAACTAATAAAAACAAATTAAAGAAACAGGTTGGGACCTGATTTTGGAACCGGACCACAACCGGAAAAACGGAGAACAGAGATGAACAGAAAAACTAAAGAACGGATCCTAAACGAAAACGAAGGGCCAAAAGCGAAACGAATAACAAAAGAACGGATGAGGAAGCGAAGGAACGGATTTACAAAATCTCATAATCAAAGAAACCAAAACGATTCAATCAAACTTAAGGGAAAATTCCGACATCCAAGAACGCAAACTTTTTTAAAAACAAATAAACGTTTCGCGTTGGAAACTATAAGACGATCCTGATCTAAACCAATACAAATCGGTATAAAATTTTTTTCATTCAATATCATTCAAAACAATTCAATGTCCGATTTGAAAATCATCAATTCCTCAAACCAGTTAATTCTTTATATACAAATCATAACCATCAATTTATACACAAAAAACACTTCAATAATTCAAACCAACCATCACAATCATCGGACCTCCTGTCCGGAATCCCAACACAATCAAACACATTCATATACCCATAGCATTTCGCTAATT
>JANZLX010000003.1:29354275-29374247 GCA_025531955.1 Erythroxylum orinocense | reverse complement strand
TGCAGTGGAACCCGTGGGCAAGTTAACTAGAGGAATTGTGGGAAGTGTGGTGTGTGTGAGAAAATTTGGTTCGGAAGTGATGTGGTCAGTTGCTCCGCTATCCAAGATCCATGGCTTTGTGGAAACAGAATTAAGGAAAGCATTAGTTGATAACAGACCTGCTGCGTTTGCAAATATGTCACTGTTACCAGAATTCTGATTCATCATGGAGACTGCTTTTGCCAACTGTTGAATTTGTTCATTGGAGAACCCAGGTACAATGCTATTATTGGGCTGGTTGCCTTCATTGTTATTTTGGGAGGAATCTGCCATATTTGCCGAAGGATTTCTGCCATTACCCTTCCCATTGCGTTGCTGCTGCGAATTGCGATTACTGTTATTCCATGTCCCGTTCTTAATACGGCACCTATCTTCGGTATGGCCCCTCTTGTCACAAAATGTACAGTGAAATTTGAGAGTTCTACACTCCTCTATAGTGTGCCCAGGTTTGTTACAATGATCACAGTTCTTGCTTTTTGATGACTTCCATCCAGACGATCGGTTATTTACCGCAGCGGCAATAGAAAAGCTTTCACCGGATTCTGAGACCATGTGTTGCTGCGTCTCTTCCTGAATTATCAAAGAATACGCCTGCCTAACGTTAGGTAATGGATTCATCATGAGTATGTTGGAACGAATTACCTTGTAGGAATCATTGAGTCCCATTAAAAATTGCATTAATTTGTCCATGTCTCGTTCCTCTTGATGTTCTTTGTCATTGCTGCAGGTCATGGGTGTGCGATGCATTTCAAGCTCATCCCACAAAGCTTTAATCTTGATGTAATATGACGCAACCGACATGGTACCCTGCGTGACGGTTGCGATTGATTTTTGAATTTGATAGATGGCGGCTGCATTCTTTTGCGAGAACTGATCGCGGAGATCCTCCCAAACTTGCCTGGCTGTCTTCGCATGAACCATTCCTGCAGCAATATCTTGTTCAACTGAATGGGTAAGCCATGAGAGAATCATGGAATTGCACTGATTCCATAAATCGAATTCGAGTGGTTTCTCAAGTTGTGAGGGCATTGTTAGTGTGCCGTCAACGAAGCCAAGCTTCTTCTTTGCGATGAGAGCATGTGTCATTGATTTCTTCCAGGATTGATAATTCGTTCCATTCAATTTTGTTGGAACAAGCATGTGCCCTGGTTGATCTGAATGGTGGACATAATATGGATGTGATGGATCCGTGAGGGATGGTTTTTCAGAACTTTCTATTTCTTTGGACATGGCTGGAATGTTAATGACAAAAAGGAAGATTTCTTTAGAGAACCAAGATCGATTGCTCTGATACCATATAAAATGTCAAGGAGATGTAAGGCTGGAAATAGATGATCAGAAAATGTGAAGGCTATGTTTATTCTTGATACATACACGACCATATATACAGAGAAGTGCAACAAAGAAGGAGAGAAAATCTCCATAACTCAAGGCACTAAACTAGTGATCCACACATTACGGGATCTTATCTTCATCTATACAAGTCATCCTAATCTTTACATTAATGGTAAATATACATTCCTTAATATGAAAGATGATCCGTCTATGTTCAGCTCCAGCTCCTGAGGAGGGAATCAAATCTTCTACTTCCTTTTCAGCACGCTGGCATGAAGCTCACATATTTTTTGGATTGGATAGGAAGTCTTCAATTTCTTCGAACTTGGCATTGGACAGGCCTAAAATGGCAAAGAAAAACTTAAAATCGTTTGTTTGCATTTATTCTGAAGAGGCACTAAGAAACAAAAGGTTCCTGCAGCTTTTGCCCTTGGCATGATTCGAAATTGGCGAGTCTTTGTTCGAGTTCCAAAGGCCCTTTGCTGTAGTGCTTCTTGTTTCTTCTCTCCTTGTTCTTAGCTCCTCCACTTGCAGTTCCTATCGTCTCTACAAGAAGCAATTTCAGAAATTAAACATGTAACTCCCCACGAGCTGACGTGAACATTTCAAGTCAAGCGTAATCTTCCACTAGCAAAAAGTTTTGAAGTTGGTCAAAGTAAACACATTTCTTGACATAAAGAGGCGTCTATTCCAAAGGGTTTATCTCAGGGCATCGTCATGATAGCCCAGAAATTGGTTACCGTTACCGTATCAAGTCGGCAAGCGCAAGCACAAATCTTCTATCATCGTTCAATTCCTAGATTAAAAGGTACCTATCGGAGGTCAAAACACGTTTGCACAAAATTCAAGTTGATTAAAGCATGAATTGCAGACACAGACAACAACCGATAGAGAAACCAATCCACTAAAAAATCTCTGAATATCCCAAATGCCATGTACACACGAGTTAAACGAAAACATCACTAAATGATGGTAAGTACTGTGAGCGCCTTTATTGCATTGGTAGGTTAGTTGGGTGTAAACCATTACAAGCAATTTGACACAACAGAAACCACCTCAAAGGATGTTCTTACAGCTTCATTTGCAAGCTGGTGACTTCCTAAACAAAACTACATTGTAGCAATCCCCTTTCGAAACAAACCTCGGAAAGTTTCCTAAATTCACATTCTACCATCTATGGACTGCTAACTGCAGATACCAGTTAGTGTGGCAACTGAAATAATTAAATCTTCAACAATTTCGCAGACTATCCAAAAATTGAATTTTTCTTACAATTAAATCAACAATCACAAAAGCAGAATACCAAAGACATCGACGTTTGGTAACGCAGTTCGGCACACCTTGCCTACGTCTGCGGGACCCTTACCTAGATTAAATATTTTCACTGTAGTTCTAAAAAAATTACAACAGATTGATCTACTCCCAGAAGACCCAATCTTTGTAACCAACCCACAACTTTAACTACCCGTGAAAGATTTTCACACCTAATAACACGACCGACTCATGTTAACATCGTCAGAGGATTTTGCAAACTATTTCTACTTCAAAAACAAGAACAAATAAATTCAAGAATATAATAATTCCAATTCTGAAATTAAACACAAATAAGTCAAATAGCAGCACCAAAAGTAAGTGAACTGATCTATGACAAAGTCTTCTTTATGCTTCAACCACCAATCAATCAATGTAAATTGTCCAGCATCAACGTCCACTGCATATCACTATAAACTACTTGCACAAAGTCAAAACTAATGGGTGTATATTGCGGCACTCAATAATGTCTCCCAACTGACCACACAATCAGGAGATAAGAGATATGAACAACGCACACAATCAGGAGATAAGAGACATGAACAATGCAACAACTCCAAGGCACACAACACACTATTTTTCACTTCACAGCACCAACCAAGTCTGCGCAACACTCACTTGAGAAAACCCTACTTCCACTGCCACTTCAGCCAAGATACAATCAGCAAAATCCCCTTGATCACGTCACTTGTTAAAAATTGCCTTTGATAAATCCTATCTCAAAATAAAATAATGTTAGATAAGCACTCAACATCCAAAAGATATGCTCATTAGGAATTTACTTCCAATGCTAATCCACATACCAATTTAGGCATATCCACAAGGGTTATTAAGAAAATTCCATGTCCAATTAAAATGCCAAAAATAAAAACTAGGATATATTCAACAAATAAATCCTAACAGCAACGATTCAAGAAAACCCATGCCATTCTTTGTTTTGGAACTGAAAGCATTTCCATGTTAAATATGTAAAATTGCATGATTACCTTGAAAACGTTTATGAGAAGAATCCTTTTGATATAAATGCAATACTATTTTAATAACTACAGCATACTGATCACATGACGCAGATTGTCTGTTTAATGTTTTGAGCTCAGGATTTAGCTGAGCTTACTCCTTTCCTATCTGAAAAAGAATGCATTTTCATATTGCTGTATCTTCTTACGATAATTTTGATAAGAAAATGTAAAACATTCCACATCTATAAACCTGCCCCCTACTCTTTTTTAACTTCTCAGCAGTTGTAAACACTTTGCAGATTATGTTTCAAGTCTCAATTCACCAATTGGTCTCTCAAGATGGAACCAACTCATTTAAAGCTTCATACCCAACCAGCACAGCTACTCCTGCCTAAAGAAGCAACTACTAGCTTCCATAAATTCATTTATACTGTATTTTGGCATCTCATAATTCTTGAAGAACACCCATATAACATCAGGTAATCTTGTTGGTTACCACTATACAAAGGTGGACAAGATAACATAGGATTTCTTCTACACATTATCTTCACATCTACTATGTTCACACACACACACACAAGTAAAGGCACAGCTTTTCAGTTGACCTTCTCCATTTACCTTTGCTTTACATGGGAACTATTGCACGTTTTGTACTGATCACTGAACCAAGCACTATTACACAAGGAATTAGTAAGGTTTGGGACACTGAAATTAGATGAATGGCCACTGTAAGCTGAATGTCCTAAATCCATTAAAGAAGACAAATGTGATGTTACAGATTTTATGGGAGACCCAACCCCAAAAGTTAGCTTGAAGGGTGGGAGAGTCTATGAGCTTATAAACCCCATATCAGTCTCTTTTATTACTGATGTGGGACAATTAGATCGTAATATCCCACCACACTTCACAACCCAAATACTAGCAGATTGGCTGTGCGCTAGATTTTTTCTAGCCCTCAGGCAAATACTACTATACTGGCATCACCATCCACGTACCCACGGGTTGGCTGTGTGCTAGATCTTTTCTAGCCCCTAGCGAATACTGCAATGCCAGCGTCACCACCCGTGGGGTGGCACGAGGACTTGAAGGAGTGGTGTTAACTCTGATATCAATTGTTATAGATTTTATGAGAGAACCAACCCCAAAAGCTCACAGTCAGCTCGTCGGTGCCTAGGCTGCAAAGTGTGGTGGGATGTTATGATCTAATTGTCTGACCTCGGTAATAAAATAGATTGATGTGGGGTTTATAAGCTCGTGGGCTCTCGTACCCTTCAAGCTAGCTTTTGGGATTGGTTCTCTCATAAAATCTGTAATAATTGGTATCAAAGTTAATACCACTCCTTCAAGTCCTTGTGGGTATGTGAATGGTGACGTCGGTATAGCAGTGTTCTAAAAAAGGTTTAGCGCATAGCCAGTTTTTCGGTGCTTGGGCTGCGAAGCATAGTGGGATGTTACGGTCTAATTGTCCAACATCAGTAATAAAAGAGACTGATGTGGGGTTTATAAGCGCATGGGCTGCCCTACCCTTCAAGCTAACTTTTGGGGTTGGTTCTCCCATAAAATCTGTAGCAATTGGTATCAGAACTAACACTATTCTTTCAAGTCCTCGTGAGTACGTAGGTGATGACGCAAGTATAGCAGTGTTCGCCTGGGACTAGAAAAGGTCTAGCACATAGTTAGCCCGCTGGTACCTAAGTTGCGAAGCGTGATGAGATGTTACGGTCTAATTGTCCCACATCGGTAATAAAAGAGATTGACGTAAGGTTTATAGGCTTATAGGCTCTCCCACCCTTTAAGCTAGCTTTTGAGATTAGTTGACTTGTAACATGTGAGTGACCATATATTAGCTGCAGATGTTAAGTGGAACCATGGGTTAGTATTTACTACTGACTCACATATATTAGCTGCAGATGTTAAGTGGAACCATGGGTTAGTATTTACTCCTGCAAACACATCCCATGGTAAACCCAACAGGTCATGTACTGCAGTGCGACAATCACTCAAGGTAGGGTTACGGGAAACGTCCAAGCATCAAACAAAAGGTCCAGCTGTACATTTGCTAATTGTTTATAGAGAAAGCAGTTAACACGTAAGGGGTTGTGTAAAAATATGTGAACTATGAAACGAAAGGACAAACGAGGATTAATAGGGGAGTGGATAATAATTCTTCATTGAGTATGTAACATTTTCATAATCTTATTTTGTCTTATTTTTGTAGCCAAAAAATTATAATATTTAAACAAAATAATCCAAAAACGTATAACGGTTTCACGTCATCACATCTAATCCTTTTGTTTTTATCAACATTTTAAATTAAAAAGTCAAAAATATATCCACAATTTTTCCCCGAAAAATTATGTTTTTACCTTTACCCAATCTAGATAGATATACCGAATCCTAACAATGCACACTTAAAGTGGGAGTATACTCCTACCTTTTATTATATAAACGTTATTATTAAACAGCACTCCATGACACCGTCGTGATGGGTTGTGCAAACGGCATTTTTACACTCAAGAATTGCTTAATCCTTCTCATAGGCCTTACTTTTCTCGGTGGGGGCATATATTTCCACGTCCATGGCTCCACTCCTTGTCAAAAATTCGCTCAAAACAGTCTAATCATCATGGGTATCGTGGTTACGGTGATCGGCGTGCTAGGGCTTGCTGGTTCTTGTTGCAAGAACAATGTGTTACTAGGGCTTTATTTATTTTTACTGTTTCTGACCATTGTTGTACTCGCCACTATATGCACCTTTATAGTTGTACTCATTGCTAAAAATGCATCTAGTAAGGGCGGTCAAAACGCCGGGGGCGGCGGTCTCAACAGTAGGATGCAGAAGTTTGTAGTAGGGAAATGGGTAATCTTTAAGAGTTGTTTGGTAGATTCTCACCTTTGCCAGGCTCTTGCTAATAATACTAATCCAAAGAGTTTCTTGCAACAGAACTTTGTTCCTATAGAGGTAATATTTTTCTTTCTAAAATAGTTTTGAATCTAGATTTTATCAATCATAAACTAATGAGTTACTGAAAGAGTCGATCTTTCCAGGTAGGCTGCTGCATGCCGCCAGCGGACTGCGGGTTGAAGCACATGCATGGACCAAACAGGAACATGACCAAGTCAGGCGTGAAATCAAAGGATCCAGACTGTGCTTTGTGGAGCAATAAATCCGATAAACTTTGCTTTGATTGTATTTCTTGCATGGGTGGAGTTCTTTTTAATATTCAGAAACAAACGCGAAACGCTGCTATCCTTGACGCCTGTCTACTCGTCCTTGTCATCTTTGTCTTCTCCACCGGTTGCTGTGCTATGAGGAGCATTAGCAGAAGGAAGCAATTGGGCCTTATTTGATCTGACATGACGTGTGTTCTACATATTCTTTTGCTTTTGCTTGCTTCATTCTTTTGTTCCTAACTTAAATATTTTATTCGTAATTTGCGTTGATTCATAATCTGATTGTTTCTATAATATAAAATCTCTAGTTTTTAGGTTTTAAATAAGTTCATCACAGTACATTCTTATCTAAACTAAAATAAACTAACGGGTTACTTTAACTGAAATTATTATTATCTTATCTTGTCCATCAACCTTAAAAATGGTAATACAGATTCCATTTCAAAATTAAACAATCTAAAAGCAAGGGAATTGTAGAGGGACAACTGGTTTCACTGATTCTCTCCCATCAACCGGTGTTATCATCTTCTTGTGTCTTGTCGCAGCATGGGCTAATATCAGGTTTTGTATTCTACACAAATCATAGCCGCTGGTAAGCGTGTCATAGGAATGTGTTGGGTGAGGCAGTCCATTACCGTTTATTTGGAGAGCAAAATTCTTGATGCATATTGCCTACTTCATATAGATCTATTAAGACTTTACTGGAAATGATGAGTCATTCGTTTTTAACAAAAAGATATGTTTATTTTGGTTTTGATTGACTTGATCTTGAAACAACGGTATGAAATAATTGTAAACATTGCCCTTGCCCCTCTCAGAGAAGGGAGGGAGGGTCTCAATTCAAACCTAAATAAAGGAAAGGCAGAACCATTGCCAAAATTAGACATCTCGTTGCTAAGAGGTAGCTAATAGAGGACAGACTCGTGTGAAGCGCGCAGGCAGCTTTTTGGTCGATCTGAAATACAATCTAAGTGACTCTGTTAGGATATAATCGTTTTGGCTAGAAATAACCTAGGAAAGTCAATCTGTGTTTTGAGTAAATCGCAAAGGCCCTTCGTTCTAGTGCTTCGTGTTTCTTCTGTCCTCCTTGTTCTTAGATCCTCAGATGTAGAGTTCAGATGTTCTTATCGTCTCTACTGATAAACTTTGCAGAATTGTCTTTTCGTTGAGAGTCTTTCCCTTTAAATAGGGAATAAACTTGATTATACAACCTAAATATCAGCTAGAGGATTAATACTCCTTAAATGACAGATTGACTAGCTAGCTAATTAGAGAAAGCTATTTACATAATAATTACAAATATATGTAACGGCTATATACGAAAGTAGTGATTACAAGGAAATAATGACTATACTAACAATGGCTACATCAGATCAGCTTGTCAAATTTTTTTAGCAATGGATATTAGGAATGTGATTGTCATGGGGAACTTTTGGTTATCGCTGCAGTCTTTTACTGTCACTCAGAACTAATTGATGTGCATTTCAAAAACTTCTTCAAATTCTTAACTTGTTTTATGCATGTATCACCCAGGCTGCTACTAAAATCTTGGCTCGTCAACTTGTTCGTTTACGGCAGCAAATAACAAATTTGCAGGGTAGTCGTGCCCAAATTAGGGGTGTAACAACCCATACCCAGGTCATTTCTTGACTAATCTTGTGAGTAAGATAATATGATTGTTTTTACCATCTGTCTAAAGTGTTTTCCTGTTTTGTTTACAGGCACTATATGCCAGCACTTCAATTTCTAGTGGAATGAAAGGTGCTACTAAGGCAATGGTGGCAATGAACAAAGTATGATTTCAAACAGGAATCTAGAATATTTTGTCTTGTTTGTTACCTCCTAATTTTGAAGTTTTCTTACATAGTCCTTTGTTCACTCGACTAATCTTATAATTTTATGCATTTCATTGTATATTCTTGACGAATGCTTGGTAAAATGGAAGCTCACCTGTGATGCAATGCCTAGTTGTAGAACAAGAGCGTCAAATTTTCACATGATTCATTTGCAGTATAGCTTTTCAATTACCAATAAATGATGAAAAGGAGAACAGTTTCAATATATGTTAACGTCATATTACATGTTATTTGGCATATGAATGTGCAAAATGAAGCATATTACTTTCTGTCCAACTTGTTGGTTGGTGCCTATATCCTTCGTTGAGCATGAACTGCAAAGGAATTTTATTGAAGTTTTCAGCTTTATTGCCATGATCTCAAGTTAACCTAGCCTTTCTTTTTCAGCAAATGGCTCCAACAAAACAAGCTAAAGTGATAAAGGAATTCCAAAAGCAATCAGCACAGTTGGACATGACGGTATCCTTTCTTTCTGCCCCACAGCATTATTTAAAATCATTTGATCTGTAAAATCCTGGTAATATTCTTTCCTAGTTATTAAATTAATATAACTGAAGCTGGAAGAAATTGCATCTAAAGTTTGGCCATTGGTGCTCAGTAATTATTACCAACACAAGATAGCCATTAACATGGTTTGTTACATGGGTTTTGAACTATTGTTGGTGCTGGTTGAAGTAATTTCCATGGTGCCTAATTTATTATATAATATATAATGTACGATATGAAAGACATAATATCCCTTTGGTTTCCACAGATTGAGATGATGTCTGAATCTATTGATGAAACTTTAGATAAAGATGAAGCTGAGGAAGAAACGGAGGAGTTGACTAACCAGGTTAAATATGGAAAGTACCACCTGTTTTTACTTTCTTTCCAAATCCACCTCTAATTTGCTAAAACATGACAGGTGCTTGATGAGATTGGAGTGGACATTGCATCTCAGGTTTGTTGTTTGTTTGAGACAAATAGAGTATCATATATCCATTCTAGTGTTCCGTTGTTTTCCATAGAGTCTAATCAACTTTCAAATGCTTCCCCTCTTCATGACAGTTATCTTCAGCTCCAAAGGGTCGGATTGCATCAAAAAGTGCTCCTAGTGCTGCTAAGGTTGCTACAAGGTAAGTGCTTCCTTATTTTGTCTTAAAAATCCAGTAATTAATGTTGGTTCAAAATGCGGTACAAAATCCAGTTACTCCATCTTGTCCTAATACTTAATATTTTGGTCATTTCTCTGGATAAGAGATGAACTTTTTCTGTATCCAAAGGAAAGCAAGAAGGAAAGTAAGAGACAGAATCTTATTTGTATTTGAACTTCATCTTAGTACCCACATTTTTTAACTTCTTTCAAACACAGAAGTCCCTGGTTTTATGCCAATTTTTGAATAGTTTAACCTAGTTTTAATTAAATAGTTTTTTCTTCAGCTACGTTTGCTGATTATGACATTTATTCTTCAAACTAAATGCAGTCCTGAATCCACTGATGTTGAAGATCTAGAGAAGAGGTTGGCATCCCTTCGGCGCATCTAGTGGCCGTAGCTGCTCGAACCCGAGTCTTAATTCAGAATCTCAGTGTACATTTAACTGAAAAACAAAAGAAAAAGAAGTTTGAAGCATAAAGGATATATGAGTGATTACTATCAGAAGTGCACTAAACTTGCCATGAAAACCATATCTTACAGAACACTATACTACTTTGTAGTCCCTTCAGCTTTGTACTATTAATGCTGAATTTCTTTCTTTCTGAATGGTAGCGATTTGCTCCCTTACTCTGCCCCCAAAATGTTGTTTGTGAAGCATCCCTTAAAATAATTTTGTTTTGGAATGAAGTTGACCATTTTCTATGTCTAACACTGGTTTAATAGTGATGGATTCAACTTATTCCTGCTGTTATCAGCCAAATTTTTACCAAGAAGTTGCTACTTCCTGGTAACTAAGTAGTTGTTACTCCCTGATACTCTTAACCTTATTACTGTGAACACGTGTACTCGAAAAGTTTTAACATTGTCAGAAAATGAGATGACTTGAAATTAAAAAATAAAAATATACTTGAAAAGTAGATACCGGACTCACCCTAGCATGGAACTTGGGTTCCAACGGATTGAACTTGAAGTGAACTCTACCGTAGTCCTTACCTTTATCTCCTCTTCTGCCAATCGAGTGATGGCCAACAATCCCATAATCTTAAAGATTCAGGAGCTTTTTACTCGTAATTAGACTGTTGTTTGTTGATAATAAATGTGTTGATTGGCTTGCAAATTATGCGGCTATTTTGATCTTAGAATTACTTATTTTAGCACTACACCCCTAAGGTGTCACCTCGTCCTTATTGAGGATTTGTCGGGAATGGTTTCCCTAAACTGATTATGTAATGTGTCGGTAGCTATCCCTTTTCACAATATATATATACTTATCTTGGTTTGAATTCAGTTTCCATTTTTTTCATCAATTAATCATCCCCCTTGATAAAAGTCAAACTGTCCTAGTTGTTCTAGAAAACCTTCTTTTCCAACCTATGGTTTTATTTAATTTGTTAAAATTCATAAAAGTTGAGTATATTTAACCTAAAAAATAATTAATTAAAATAAGAAGAGAGACTGTAAAGCAAAAATGAAAATATTGAAGGACGAAATTACAAGAAATGGACATGAAAGACGAAACAATTTTTTTTCTCAAAAATAAGTTTTCGTCTGGTTATTGTCGTTGGCAGATTCTATACCAATCCCAAGAAGGAGATTAAGAAAATTCTTACACAACACCAAAAGACCTCATCTTCTTATTCCCGGCGTATAAGTGATACCCAATTTCTATATATATACGTATTTAACAACCCTCTTCGTCCTTTCTCTTGATTTCTTGTTCTGATTTTGTTTTGACCCACCTCCAATTTTATCTCCACAAGAAAACCCTTATTATACCTATCTGTTTTGGGTCAATTCTCGGTTTATTTATAAACTTTGGTCCTCTCTCTTCAAAAAGTCCGTTCCTTTCTTTCGAGGTAATATCTTTGTCTCTTTTTTCTGGGTATTTTTTCTTGATGAATAATCGCGTTTGGAATTTTGATTTTTGGGATTGTGATTGCAGGAGGCTGGACTATTAAATTCTGTTTGCTCCCTTTGGTGGAAGCGTCCTAGGCATTTCTTCTTTACGCTGTTTAGGTATCGATTGCGATTAGAATTGCTTCATTTCCGATTGTGACCCTTTTGTTTCAGTTTGTTTTTTGGGTTATGGAAGGACATTTTAGAGACTCTTTGTCCCTGTGCTTGATGATTTTCTTAGATTTCGGATGCTTGAATTTCGTGATTATATGACTGCACGTAGATATTTGTCTTCAGTTTATCTGGGTTGCATTTGAGTAGGTTCAAGGTGGAAAATTTCCCCTTTCTGTTGTTCGTGGTCCTGGTTACATTGAGAAATGTGTGTGAGAGATAGAGAGCTGAAGTACGAGTTCTATATCTCTGAGTTAACAAAGGCTATTGGTTTTTCATACGATTTTAGGTGTTAAATTAGGAGCCCTTGTGAGAATTTGGTTTAAACCGTATTCAGTCGTATGGATGTGATTTATAAATATCTCATCAAACAAAATTAGGTTGTAGTTGTGTTACAGCTTTGGATTAGCTGTTTGCACCTTGTTAATTGGTTTTTAGAATTCATGTCCACAACGAGGTTTACAATATATTATAAGAGTGCTATATTGCATATTCTTCCATTTATATATACCTTGTTGTTTAAGCTGCATTTCTTTCTTTAATCCTTCCGTTGAATTTTTATGTGATAATGAATTATCGTTGTATTACCGAATAAATTTGTCGTTATTGTTTATTAAAGTTTGGCTATGGGTGTGCATAAGAGCTTTGAACTGATAATTTGATGTTGGGTTGGGTTAAATGTATTGAATATATTACATACTGAAGTTTTTTGCATTGCAGGTATGCAGAGCCAGATTGTGTGCAGTGGTTGCAGGAACATTCTTCTTTATCCAAGAGGAGCTACCAATGTCTGTTGTGCCTTGTGCAATGCAATGACATCTGTCCCTCCTCCAGGTATACTTTTTCGTCATTCTTGTTTCAAATATGCTGTTGTTTCCACATCTCAAATCTCTTGCAAAAGCAGTTAAGTTTGAAAATTTGATAGTTCTAAAATATTGGCACAAGCTCATATTAAGCTTGAAAAACTTTTGTTCACCAAATTTCATGTATGCTGAGGTTTGCACTAAGATTTTAACTAAAGTTGTGAAAAAGAAAAATTAAAAGTTGCAATTGTGTTACTTGTGTCATTTCCTCTATCCCTAGTTGTATATGTGATGCATATAGTATCACATATCGAGTGTTGCTTTTAGTGCAATAATGAGGTTCATCCATTCAATTTGAAAGTCATGGTTCTAGTTTCGAGGTACCCTTCATCAAGCCATGTGGAAGTTTGAGTACATCTAACCCTTGTCAAGCCATACTAATCAAGACTTGGGAATTGGGATTTTATCTTTAATAGTTCTATTCAGGATTATGCTGCTTATTGATATTCAAATGCTGTACAAGTCACAAGGGAATTAAGCTTCTTGGGAGGAGATGCAAAAGGCTTCACTTGTCTGCATCTTTTAGGATTTGCTGCTAAAAGAACCCAATCAGAAGATTCCAATTGTAAGAACTTTTGTGAAGAGAGTAAGTTAATCCTGGTGAAATGTATTTGCAGGGATGGAAATGGCTCAACTTATATGTGGAGGTTGTAGGACATTGCTGATGTATACACGTGGAGCAACAAGTGTGAGATGCTCCTGCTGTCATACTGTGAACCTTGTACCTGGTATATCATAAAATTTTCACATGTTAGATGTCATGTTAGTCATAGTCACTTGAAATGGGCATATCTGAGTTTGCAAGCTTTTGCTCTTCAATGAGTCATCTTAAGAAGAAAATTTATGCATTGCTTTTTTACTTGGTGCTAGTTCTTAGAATGCTGAATGCTTCCTTGAAATTTAAAATATGCTTGAATGGTTGGTTTGAAGTCAATACAGTGAATCGAACGTTGAAAACAATTGTATCCTTATTGGGCTGTGAATGATCTTAGATCTATCCTCTAAAACATCTCCCTCCCCTCTCTGTTTTCCCCTGACCACAAATAGTTTTACATTTCCTTAGTTTGCCACCATCATGTCCCTCCTGAAATAAAGTTTAGATTATCTTTTTTTTTAATTGTCCGTTTTATCGAAAGGAGATGGACTGCCATTTAGAATTCGAGGTCCAAATGATTGGCCATATATGAAAATAGAATTTACCGTTAATACGTCGTTCTGGAGAACATGAGGGTGCGTATTTCACACATGAACTGCAACTGTTTGTAATTTCCTTCTATACTGGATTCTGTTAAACCAATTTCAAAGGTTATTTTAATTTCTTTGGCTTTAGTTAATGGTGCACTTTTGTGTCTATCGCCCTTTGGCAATTTCTAAAAAATTCTATATGTTTGGTAACTCATTTTAGAACTCAACATTTTACTTCATCTGTTTTGCTTGGGGGTAACTGATTTAATCTGTATTGTATTTCATTATTGTGTAAAAATAGTATCTAACCAGGTGGCTCAGATCAACTGTGGGAACTGCCAGACGACACTTATGTATCCTAATGGAGCTCCATCAGTGAAGTGTGCACTCTGTCATTATATAACCAATGTTAGTATAAGATCTTTTAACAAATAAGCATTAAGGCTTTGATCAGAAAAGCCTTATTTATAAGTCATCTTGACAATCACAATCTGTAATGATTGCCTTTGGGTTCCTCTTATGCAGACGGCCAATATGAGGATTCCACTTCCAGTAAACAGGCCTAATGGTACTAATGGAATGGCACCTTCTTCCTCCGTAAGCAACTGGACTTTGCTAGTTTTTCCTGGTAGGAGATTTATCGTATCTTTGACATATTTCATTCTTTCTCATTGTTATTTTCTCTCCATTTTTATTCCACAGTCAATTCCGACTCAAACTGTTGTTGTCGAAAATCCCATGTCCGTCGATGAAAGTGGCAAATTGGTAAGTTTGACTTGATTGCTTCTTTCTTCTTTTGATTTATTCTTGCAGGAATTAAGAGATTGTTTCTTTCACACTATTAAGTTCATTATTCCTTCCGCTCCATTCTAGGAAAAACAATGTGCTTATCAATTGCTCTATGCTTGCAGGTGAGCAATGTTGTCGTTGGCGTTACAACTGAGAAAAAATAGTGCAGTGAGACTCAATGATCTTACTGTATATTTTGTGTTGCAACCCTGATTCTCTTCACAAGGGGAATTTGGAAATGCAAATCCATTGTGTATATCTTGTTGAAATGGGTAACAGTTGACATTACCAGTCAGAGAACCTTTCTCTGTTATTGTGCAACTTTTTAGACGGATTTGTTGGGTGTGGATATACATTTTGAGGATGAGAATCCGAAGTGGGTGGTTCTATTATATATGTTGTACCATGATCAATACTGTTTGCGCATATTTGTGTTGTTGTCGAGTGAGTGATGTTCTTGCAACATTTTCATATTACATAACTTATGTTTCAAGTCTCTCTGTTCCAAGTTTCCATCAACTTTCAACTACCTCCACCAACCCCATCCATCTTTTACTATAATCAAGTCGTGTCTCTTATTATAGCCATCTTTTACTATAATCAACTATATGAACCTAGACCAGTATACTCAGACACACCTCTGACAGTTTAAACAAAGATAATGCGAATGTGGAAACATAGTTTCCTTTTCCTCATTTAAGTATAACCTTCACTTACCTAACAAAGAACGAAGATGTCAAGTCAATTTTATTGGGTTGGAAAACTTATAAAGGATAAAATCTTTCGCACCTCTTGAGAAACTACGGGTCATATTACATGATCGCTGTGAAAATAAGCATTAGCGAGGAGGTCCATTTTGTTTCATTGGTAAATGGTGTTCAACATTATCCAAAACAAACCCATAAGGGAGACAAAATTGGAGACCTACATGCGTTAGCCTGGGAGTTAGATTTTCCCAACAACCAAGAATATCAGATGCGAAGTTAAGTGGATGGTTAAACCATCCAGAGAAACTTGCACTTAAATTATGCGTTTCTTGTTAGACTTCATTTATATATTTGATTTTGGCTATCCACTTCTTTGTCTCACTCAGCTTGTCTATATAATAGCTAACTTCCACTCTCTTGGACCAAATCATCGTAAAAAGCTTCAGTTTCTCTTCAGCACCTGTCTTATAATTTCGCTCCTGCTAGTATAGTACTCCATTTGTATATGGCTCAAGAAAATGGTGATCAGAAACGCGAAGATGAAGCGAAGGACACAAGCTTCCCTGCAAAGAAATGGCTTCTTTTGACGTTGAGGTTGGTGGCATTTATGGCCACAGCATCAGCAACACTTGTTATGGCACTGAACAAAGAGACTAAAACCATTGTGGTAGCAACCATTGGCAATACCCCTATTACCGCTACTTTCACCGCCAAGTTTCAGCATACTCCAGCTAACATGTAAGCCCCCCTGTAGTTTAAACCTTACCATCCTTCTGGCTCTTCTTCAACATTTCAAGGATATATTATATATGATTCAGTTGCAGTTAAGTGTATACAAACTTAGTGAATGGTTGCATGGTGATGATGACGATACAGATTCTTCGTTATAGCAAATGGAATGGCTACTTTGCATAGCTTGATGATGATTATTGTGGAGATATGTGGACAGAAGTTCCATTTCAATGGATTTCGTCTTGCCATAATTGCAGTCTTAGATATGGTATCTCTTTCTTAAATATATCAACGCATTTTTTTATAATCAAATACCTTTTCAATATTTTTATATCTTTGAATGAAATATTAGAACCAACCTTTTCTCCTTATACTTTTGGCTAAAGTGAAAACGTTTTGCTTACTTTTGGTCAGATGACTGCAGCTTTAGTATCTGGAGGGGTGAATGCGGCTGTTTTCATGGCGGAGCTAGGGAAGAACGGCAACTCACATGCAAGGTGGAACAAAATTTGTGACAAATTTAATACCTTCTGCGACCATGCAGGTGGTGCTCTTATAGCATCCTTTACTGGTCTTTTGATCCTTTTGGTCATTTCCACCATGTCCATTCTCAAACTCTTAACTAAACCAAGGCCTACAGATCATTCTTGTACCCCTGTCCCGTGATGTGTTTTACCAACTTAAGCACTAATTAAGTCTGTCTTTGTTGATTGCTGTAATGATAAAACCTTGTATTAAAATAGTTGCAGAAACAACAACCTTGTAAGTTCAAATTTAAGGAATGTATGTACTACATCTAAGAGGCCTTGTCTGCTCTTCCTATGAGATTCCGTTGTCATGTTAAACAATACACAAGACGATGACCAAATCAAAATTTAAACAACCAATATAGTATAGTTCAAAATTACAAGAAGCCTACGTTGATTAAGTCGACCGTTAAAAATTAAAAGTAAAGGAGATCATATCATAGATCTGGGAGATTTTCTTTTTTATATATTATACCAAACTTTACGATGAAACTTACCTTAGAAATATGTATTTTAAGCATCGATAACAAAATTGTTTCGAGTAGAAATTAAAAAATTTGAAATATGATATAAGAAAATTGTTCTTGCTCATCTAATAATTTAAAATTTAATTAAAAAAAGAGACTATTAAATAAAAATTAATTTATTTATTTAAATTTATAAAAACTGATTAGTTTATAAAAACTGGTTAATTAATTAATAACTTGATTATTTTTTTAACAAAAAAAAGATTATTAAAATAAATTGAATTTAAAAAGTTTAAAACTAAATTAAAAATTTTTAATCAATTTAGAATTTTTTTTGGTAAATTCAATTTAGGATTTTTAAGTGTTGGGTATGAAATATTTTTAGATGAGTCAAAACTATGATTATCAATGCTTAAAAATTCAATTGATACGGTCAGATTAATCATAATTTTGAACAGTTTAATTTTTTGGTTTAGTTCTTAACTTTTTAGTTTGGATGGTTTTAATAATTCTTATTGTTAAAAATTTATTTTTTATAAATTAATAAGTTATTATAAATTAATTAACTTTTATTTAACAATGTCTTGTTTTAATTAAACTTTAATTTTTTGATAAGAAAGAATAATTTCTTTAAATTATTTTTAAAATTTTTAAATTTTATTTAATCTTTAATCAATTTTTTAATGACCTAATATTAATGGAAACTTTTAAATCTTAAAAAAAAATTTATCGATTTAATTTTTAGTCTGATTTTTAAAATTTGATGATTGTCGAATTGTAGTTGGTCTGGGAGACTAACGTCCTAACAGATCCGCTATTTAATTAAGAGCACAAAGAATTCAAAGAAGCAACAGTCTTTTAAAAAGATAGAGTTGAATTTGTATACTTGGAAACTCAAGCGAATAACGCTAAACAATGGAAGGATGAGAAAAATTAGAAAATATGTACAGCACAAGAAGTTCACCGACGATATTGAAAAACTCAAGAAGGATTAAGTGCAAGGTAAGTAGAAATTTTATGGCCAGTCTTTTACTTTGTATGCATTTGAACTTGAAGTCAGAGAAGTGACACGAAAAAGGATATGGGTGATTCCATTCAAATTCACCTTCCTTTTCAGTGGCTTAATCATCTGTTTTTGGGATTTGCTTTTTACTTGTGCGTTGATTCTGTTGGAGAGAGTTTCCATCTTTAGGAGTTTAAATAAAATAAGGGAGAGACTCCTTTAACCATTGTTTGAAAGTGATATTAAAAATGAATAGAATTGAATGACTTGTATTTTTTTTTTTCAAAATTACCCTTGTAATAAAATATGCGTAGTTACCATAAAACTATTTTAGTAACTTCAAAGCATTTCAAATTGAAGGATACCCAAAATATAGTTTTGTCATTTTCCTATATAAGCAATCAACTTTCTTGTTCTTTTTCAATAACTCTCATCACACTATACTATTCATTAGGCATGTCCATACACAACTAAGTTTATTGATTATTGAGAGACATAAGATAGGTTAACATTTGCTTCCGCTTATCTGGAGGATATCCAATTATGACATTTTGAGCATCAACATCTCGAATAAGTAAGTAGTAAGCTTTGAGTGATGTGTTTGTATCAATCTCCAATCCTTCCAAAAGAGCCCAATTATTCACATACAAAAAGTGTTAACAAGATGAACACAGAAGAATAGTCGATGCTTACCTGATGGAACGAAGATAGATGACCCTAGTAGCTGTGAAGGAAAACGTTCGTCAATAGAAGAAGTCAGTTGAAGGAGAAACACAATGGACGTAGTAACATGTGGCCGCGTAGGTATTTATTAGACTGGGGTTATAATTTCATTAATTTTTTTAGGATATTTTTGTCATTAAATTAGGGTTTGAAAGGCAAGCCATATCATTCCATTCCGGACCCCCAATTTAGGAGGTCACAAAATATTAGATTTTGGATGGCAAAGAATGGTTTCCAAAGCCATCAATTGCCTTTCCATCATGTTTCAAAATAGACTTCCAAATAATGGCTTGAGTCATCTGGGTCATTCCATTTCATTCCTTTCAAAGCCATCCTTTGTCATCCATCCTATTTCAAAATAGACTTCCAAACAATGGCTTGAGTCATTTGTATTATTCCATTCCATTCTCTTCCATCGCCCCACCCACATCCAAACATACCCTTAGATATGATTGTCTTGGAGACAATTACCACTCTTCCTCCGCCAATTCTGAACCATCGTTCATCCGAAGAAAAGCTAAAGAGCATATGATAGTCTTCATTAGTAAAAGATTTTGTGAATGCGTATGTAGACATGGTAACGTCGAAGAGGATGTAGCCTTTTTCAAGTTCAATGCAGCTAAGAATGGAATAAAAAAGTGCGAGGTTATTCCACTGCATGCTCAAAAAGATGATTGTGTATTCTGTTAAAGATTTGACTTCCCAATAGTAGGAGTGCCCATGTTGAAAAGATCAGCCACAGGTACAGGGTCATTCTACTATATGCCTAAAAAGAGGTCGAAGATAGAAGTGGTTTGATAGAGGTAAATGTAGAGATTGTATTATTTACGGATAAGGAAAGAGTTACAGCTATAAACCCTCCTGAGCAATCTTCCCAGGCCAATACACTAGACAATTGTTAACCGATATCTCCCCTTGTTTTCCTATGTTTAGTCATATACAGCTGCCTCTACACAATCTCTCTCTCACCATAACAAACTCCCAACAGACTACCTAAGTGGCCATGCTACCTTTCCCCATCTTACCCCTACCAATGTAGGTTTGGATGGGTTTGGGATGGTGTACTATGGGCTGGGATTGAGTACTAACAATTCCC
>JANZLX010000003.1:29288742-29327898 GCA_025531955.1 Erythroxylum orinocense | reverse complement strand
ATTTCAACTTTGCAAATGTATTTAATATTTCAACTTTACATTTAATGCATGAATCCACGTTGCATGAAAGGCATTCATCGTTTCAACATAAGCATTTAATATATGGCCATTATTTTATTGTAAATATGAAGCTTTTTAATGAATAAAAAACAATGGAGCCATGACTACACGTTGCAAGAAAGACATTTCAACATAAGCATTTAATATTTCAGAGATGCATCGAATGAATGCAAGGCATGTAAATAGATGCATTTAATGCATGATAGGCAATAAAAGACTCATTAGTCCACACATTTCCTCTGCATTTCGATTCTTTTGTTTTCATTTTTCTCTGCTTCTTTCACACAGTTCCTCTGTATCTGATTCTCTCATTTTCATTTTTCTCTGCTTCTTTCACACAGTTCCTCTGTATCTGATTCTCTCGTTTTTATTTTCTCTGCTTCTTTTAGTATTGTTCGACACCTGGGTATCAACCTCCATAGATGGGTGCTGAGAGAACCAACCATCGTTTTCTGCGGAGAGTATATGGGAACATGAAAATATACACACTAACAAGAGCTATGAAGACATAAATAAACAGAAACCTGGATGAAGATGAGACGCAGAGAGGGTGAAGATGTTGGATGAAGATGCGGCGCAGAGAGGGTGAGTGCAGAGAAAAAAGAACAGGGTTTGAAAACACTATATTTTTTTGTTGTGAAATATCACGGAAACGTGAATTTTTTGTTTTTGTAAATGAGCTGTGGTTTTTTTATTTTTTAAAACAGCGAAATAAATCGAATACAACCAAACGTGATTTATTCGGAAGTTTCAATTTCTATAAAAACCGCAACAAGAAATGACAAAAAAAATGGAAAACAAATAGGGCCTAAGTAGTTACAGGAAAACTACTTGAGGCAGGAGTCTAGAATGTGGAACTTAAGAAAATTGTGAAAGGCAATTAATAAGAACATGGTTAAATGAGTTCAAAGTTAAGCAGTCATAGGAAAACTGCGGAGAAAATGATAGAAGAAAATTAATAGGAACATGGCCGAGTGGGCTGGAAGTTAGAAAGTTACTTCAAGTAGAAGTTTAAAATGTGAAAGTTAAATGTTGTTTGGTTTTATTTTTATTTTTTTATTATAATTTTCAGTTTTTGTTTTCAATTTTTTGTTTATGTTTTTTTTAAATAATAACAAAAACTTGATTGATTTTAATATTAGTATAATTATATTTTTATCACCGATAATAACTACATATTAGATAAAACTTAAATATAAATTATTTTTAAATAAATAAATTTATTTAATCTCTTATATAATATTTATTAACAAATTATTAATAAAATTATATTATTTTAATTAAATAAATAATTTAAAAATTAATATTTATTTGAAATATATTTTAATTATTAAATCAAAATTTATTCGAATATTTATATATTTTAAATTTAATTATATTCATTAATAATTATTAAAATTTAATTACATATAATTTAATTATAAAACTTAAATAAAATAAAATTATTCATAATTTTTATTGATAAATAATTTTAATTTATTAAATATATAATCTTGAATTAAATTATTCATAATTTTATTAATAATTAAATAATATATATTTAAATGATAGTAAATCAAATTATGAAAAAAACAAAAATAGGAAACAAAAATTCCTTATATGGTTTTTCATAATTTTTTAAAACAGGGAGAAACGAAAACCAAAAGCAAAAACTAAAAGCTCAAACTAACATATCTTTTTATTGAATTTGAAAAAAATAAAAAAATAAAATGAAAACAACCACCTCGCATTCATAATGTAGAAGTTAAGGAAATAGTAACAAGTAATTAGATAAAATGTAAGAAATCTAGCAAAAAATTGCTTCAAATTTTTAGGATAATATTCTTGAAACCCTCTTTTTTTTTTTTATTACATTAGGTATCCTGGCTTAGTCAGACTAATCTTAAGCTCCTACGACCTCACCCCAAGAGCCTAGAGGATGTAAATATGGAACTTTAAGATTTCTTAGGTTTCTACGTAGCCTATATACTTCTGCGCACAAGGAGCCTTCACATATTTGATTGGTTAACTAATGATTAATCACTGGCTCTCCCTGCTCAACATCATGTTTCCATCAGTCCTCGGGTTCCCTAGTAACTCCAACTCTCACACTGTCACTGGAAGCGAGACGTCCGTAATTGATCCAATCAAGGAGCTGTACCCAAGGAACTAGAGGATCATTAATAGAAACATGCCTATTTCCCTTCCTTTAGCGTGACTCGAACTAAAGACTTCCTATAGAGGAGAGTCTTAAGTGAAAATTTTGGACCAATTAATCTACTTCTCGTTGTCTTAAAACCCTCTTCTTAATTATATAGGCTGATACTTGTGGTATTTTTTTTATAAGATAATTTTCTTTTCTCTTAGTTGTAACAAAACAAAAAAAGGACAAGAAACAGCCTACACTACATCATCACAGTACCAAAAAAAAAACTCTCGAGAAAGAGGAGTCAATCTATTTCAAATGCATTTTATAATTTTCTAACTTTATTTACTCTGTGAATTCACCTTTATTAGATCGAATTCTCTCGTGTAATTCGTGATTCTCTTTTTCAAAAATCAATTACCTTCCTCAGCTCAACATATATTAGCATTATGATAGTTTAGAATTTCGTTCTCAAACCATCGAACCAAACGCCGCCTTATTCCAATTTCCAGATCGTACACTGGTCCTTCTACGTTCCGTGGCGCATTGTTATTTGTTAATTTGCTGCTCATCATTGCAATAATATACTAATTAATCTGTAATTAAAAGTAATGTGCGTCATATTTTTTGATTGTTCGTCTAAAATTATGCAGATCCTGACTTCGCTTTAACAAATTCAAACTGAAGTCCAACTTCAAGATCAAAAACAGAGGTTACCCAATTGAATTCAGTTGGAAAAGACAAGAACTATGGCGTCTGCTTCCCGTTTTCTTGGGATTTCTACATTTTGTTAGTTTGCTCGCTGTGAACCCTAATCGAATTTAGCATCATTGAAGATTCTCATGTCTGCGCGGACACAAACCCATGTTGTTTTCGGCGATGGAATCCATTACGCGACGCCAATTTCGCCAGCCCTGAGGACCAACGAAGTGAATCTAGTACGAGGTGTTCTGCAAATGATGCAAGGGCTGTCTGGTTCCATGTTTTGTTGGGATCAAACTAGGCAGAGGTTTTGTGTTGTCAGAAGCGGGATGTATGTGCCCCAGCTTTCCCTCACAAGCCTTCACAACTTACTAAACCAGTTTTCGTATGCTGCTACTTGTCTAAAAATTGTTGAGGTTTTAGTTAATAAAGTGAAGTTGGAGACTTCTATGCCAACTCTGAGGGCATTTGCATCTGTTGTTTCTCAATGGCTTCAGGTAGTGTGGTTCTCTTCGTCATATGCTTTCCGATGCTTGTATTCAAATCGGTTCCATAGGTTTGTTTTGATTTCTCTTGATGTCTTTGAACTCTTTTTTTTTTTGGCGACTACAATTTAGAGGTTGCGTGACATTGCCTTAAAAGAAGAAGTGAAAATGTTCGACTCCAGCGTTGAAATTACTCCAACCCTTTTGGGATTGTCAAGTTCTTTATCGAGGTTTGTCTCCGACATTATTGTGATTAAATTGAAGTGAAAAATTGCTTAATTAATCTGAGGGAATTGATTGTTATGTGTTCCGAATTTGTTTTGTTATCCGTCACATATGTCAATTGAACTTTGTTTTCCCATAAGTTGTTGGATTTCATGGTTTCAATTTCCTGGCAATGATTTGACCTCTTCCGGTCGATCTTGTGCTAGATTATTAGTGTGCATGCATACATGAGTTCAATGTGGTGAATGTTATTCACATTGCTATTTTGTTGAGTTATTTTCTTATGGGGTTGCTTTCTCTGGTTATTGTGTTTGGCTATTTTCTGATGGTTTAGTTGGCACTAGTCTTTGCTCAGGTGCTGAACTTCTATTGCAAATAGTGTCTGAAGCCATTCCACAACTGTATTTTGAGTGTAATTCATCTTTTCCACCTGCTGAAATGGCTGTTCATATCCTTGACTATCTTTACAAGAAATTGGATGAAGTGTGTCTCGTGCAAGGCGGTGAGGTTGTGATGACTTTACCCGCTTTTTTCTTCAAAAATTGTTGCTGATTTGACCGTTGAAAAGCTATTCTTTATTGTTTCAGGAGGAAGCCTATCAAATGGTGCTTCATATTTTTGTGGGCAGTTTATTACCATACATTCATGGTCTTGACACCTGGCTTTTCCAAGGAATGCTAGATGATCCTTTTGAAGAGGTATATTAGGCTTAAGGATTCGTTGCTGAGGACTTGAATTATGGGTTGTGAGGCTGTAAAGCATAAAGTTTAGTCAATTCTTCCGGGTACTGGAAAAAAAAAAGAAGCTGCGCCAGCTTCTATCATCCAACTAGTTTATGTTTGTGTCCATAAAGTAGTTTGGTTATGAATTTACGTGTCCTGTTTGATGTCTACCTTTTCTAGTTATCAACCCAGACAAAAACAAAAGTTCTACTATATTTCTGGTGGATGCATTTACATTGATTGTTAACCATGCGTCTCTTGCAAAATGTGCTGTACAAATAGAAAAGTTAACAGTTTATAACAGAACTGATTCATCTTTGTTCTTCTGTAGATGTTCTTTCACCCCAACGGAACAATATCTGCTGATAAATCTGAGTTCTGGGAGGAGAGCTATCAATTGAGGCGGGCTAAGTTCTCCAACTTAGAAATTAATCGTGCTACCTTAGGTTCTGCTTTGCCTTTCACAGTTAAAAAGAAGGATACGGAGGAAAGAGATTCTACATCCTCGTCTGGTGCTACTAAAGGATTGAAAGGAAAGGAGAAGAATGATGCAGAACTTTATGTATGCCCCTCGTTTATCAAGGACACTGCAAAGTCGATTGTTGCTGCTGGAAAATCATTGCAGCTAATACGCCATGTTCCTATGTCAGCCTCAGTGGTATCTTTGAAAAGTAGAGGGAGTGGAATGGATGGTTTTGGATGCTCCATTGCTGACACTAACTTAAGGAGTCAGAAACAAAGCATAGCAGGTCTAACCTTGTCTGAGATATTTTGTGTATCAGTTGCAGGTCTTATAGGCCAAGATGATCACATTGCTAGATACTTTTTACAAGATGATCTTGGTGAATCCAAGTTCATTCCTCCTCTGGTTTCTGACTCGATCAGGAAAGATGTGAAGAATGAGAATAGCGAAAACCTATCAACTTCAGCTCATTCAGAAAAGATTTGGTACAGGTTCTTTGTTAGTGCATTGTCACATAAAAAATTGATCAAGTTAAAACCTGCTGAGGAGGGGACTGATTCTTCAAATGCAGAAGCAGTGGACATGGTTGGAAGGATTTTGTTTGATTTGCCTCTCCCAAGAGCATTCTGTCCTGAAAATCCAGTTATAACTGTGTCACAAAGTTTACTGGAACTCCATAGACATTCTTGGGGGGCATTGAATTTATCAAAAAATTTCAATTTACCCCCTTTAAATGATGAGGTTTTACGAGAGGCTGTATTTGGTGGGGAAAAGAAGAAATCTTCTGCAGTTAGAGGAACAAACTATGCTTTTGGCTTTCAGTTTAGTAAATCTGAATATGTTCGTCTACAGAATGATACAAAGCTATTAGAAACTTTATTTCCGTTTCCGACCCTTCTTCCTTCTTTTCAGGTAATGATCGATCAAGAAGTCTTTGGCTTATAATGATTTATTAAACTGACTTCTAATTGTATCCCATATATGGAAATAGGATGAGACCCAAGTATCAGAGCTCTTGCCTTTTCAAACAGATAGCACCCTTCCATCAAGAGTTCTTAGGTGGATTCAGACTACTGAACCAAGGACAACTCCACTCCCAATGGTTATCATGCAGGAATCTCTTACTGTTTACATGGAGAAACAGGTAATTTATTTAATGGAGTTTATGAAATTTACGTATTTCAGGTTCTCATGTTCTTACTTTGTAGGTGGACTATATTGGAAGAATCATGTTGTCTAAGTTAATGGATGACTGGAAATTGATGGATGAACTTGCAGTGTTACGTGCCATATACTTGCTAGGCTCGGGTAAGTTCTTCCTTCTTTTCCTTTTCTGAAAACAAGGGGAAGGTGGCAAGTTTGGGATCTATGCCACTATGTTGAGCTTATACATCATGGTTGCTATTTATTTGGGTTGTAACTTGCTATTTTCAGGTGATCTACTTCAGCATTTTTTGACTGTGGTCTTCAGTAAGCTGGATAAGGGAGAAACTCTGGATGATGAATTTGAGTTAAACACCATATTACAGGTGCAGATATTTCTTTCCATTATCTGCACTCATCACCAATTATATAACCTTTATGTATATGTAATTTGATTTTATTTGATGATGGGTTTTATCATTCTAGTGCTGAATGCATGAAACTACTGTTAGATTATGTTGGATGTGTAATTATGTGCTATATCCAGAACCTATTGCCCTTTAATATCTTGATAAAGTTCTCCTTGTTGGTTGCAGGAATCTATTCGGAATTCTGCTGATTCCATGCTGTTAAGTGCTCCAGATCTGTTGATTGCCTCGGTCACTAAGAATCATGGTAGTGATGGTGATGAACAACCTAGTACTCCTACCCTTGCCTCAACCTCTCGTAGAATTCGTCCCAACACCTTTGGACTAGATGGACTTGATTCATTGAAATTCACGTACAAGGTCTTTCTAAATTCAAGCAGACCTATCGTTGTTTCTTCGTCCATCTCCTCACTTGTAGAATAATTTTACAGGTATCTTGGCCTCTTGAACTTATAGCAAATACAGAGGCAATTAAAAAATATAACCAGGTAACCTTTATTCACTTCACTTGAACAAACTGTTTCCATGTAGGTTTGTGGTTGACCAACTGTTCTGTCCAATGTAGGTGATGGGCTTCTTGTTGAAGGTTAAGCGTGCAAAATTTGTACTTGACAAAGCGCGGAGGTGGATGTGGAAGGTTTATCCCTTTCCAGTTCTTTCTATTTTAACCGTTATTCTTTAATGTCTTCCATATGTGTTTTCTGTTATTAATTGAAGCTTGTGCAATTTTTGTTATTGAAGAAGCAAATTGCTTCTTTGGTGAAAGAAAAGGATGATTTATCTAAATTGTGACTGTTGTCTGATTTTATCCTTCCAGGGCAGAGGTGCTGCATCAAAGTGCCGCAAGCATCACTGGTTAGTGGAACAGAAACTACTCCATTTTGTGGATGCATTTCACCAGTATGTGATGGACAGAGTAAGACTTTGCTCAAAGTTTCAATAAACATTATGTGGTTAATAATGATTTAGGTAATCCTTTGGACAGAAAGAGAAATACATAGATCTCTAATATGCTACTAGACACTGAATACTTATTTAACTTTGAGATGTCGAAGTTCATTACTGTTTGAGGTACATTGCAAGGAATTTTCTTCCCTTTTCAGCACAATGATTCCAAGGGTTGTTCCTGGTCACAGTTTTGTCCTTGCTTCGAAGAATGTATTTTTCTAATGAAGTTAATTTTGACACTCGAGCAAATGATCATATCAAACACAGCAATTGACTTGGAATATTCCTGTCACAATATGTTTGTCAGAACTTTCACTCTATCAGTGGCACCATTTTCAATCCATTCACACTCTCCAGCAGCAATGACTACTTGCAACGACCACTTTGTTAAAATTTTCTGTTCTAGTGTCACCATTTCCTGAACCCAAATTCTAATCAAGTGGGCAGATTGTCTAAAAATGCAGCAAATTTTAGCTGTTCAAAGTTCAAGCAGATAATATAAGTGCTGTTTTTATTTATCCATTATGGAAGATGTGTTGACCCTTTTTCAAATACACGTGTTTATAGTTCCTTGCTTTTACCTTCATGGAATTATTTTGTGTACGTTTGTTCACCCTGAAGAGGAAAGTAGCTTAACAATTGGCAAGTTCATTTTCTATTAACTTCACGCCTTTATTTTGTCTCTGTTGCTGATAACTAATATTCCTTAGATCAGAAAAGGATTTCAACATTCTTGGACTTGATTACAATTCTTTAAGTAGGTATACCACAGTGCGTGGTGCGAACTATGCCAAGGTATGGCAGCAGCTGGGTCCCTGGATGAAGTTATTGAAGTGCATGAGGCCTATTTATTATCAATTCAGCGGCAATGCTTTGTGGTTCCAGATAAGCTGGTTGTTAATTGTGTCCTTCTAAATTAGAACTTCCATTCTATTATGAACTCTTCAATTTAATCTTCCTTCCAGCCAAACAAAGGCATAATCTGGTTATATTTTCTTTTGTAAAAGTGGGCTTTGATTGCCAGCCGAATCAATAGCATCCTCAGCCTAGCGTTGGACTTTTACTCTGTACAGCAAACACTAAGTAGCAGTGGCGCAGCTCCTGCAATGAAAGCTAGATGTGAAATGGAGGTGGACCGAATAGAAAAGCAATTTGATGACTGCGTTGCTTTTCTTCTCAGAGTAGTCTTCTTGTCCTTGCCTTTATGGTTTTTGTTTCTAACATGTAGGCTTCCATGATAGAATCTACCACTCATCATTGCTATTAGTATTTGTAGTTAAATATGAATTGTGTATACAGAGATTTATCCATCCTTATGCAGATATGTAAACTTTTCATCAGCATTGTCTACCTTGGTTTTGTTCCCACAGAAGGAATTGGTTGGAATTGTATGTTAATAGTTACAGAAATGTGTATGTGAAATTAAGTGTTGTTCTTGATTATGCAGGTCTTGTCTTTCAAGCTCAATGTTGGTAATTTCCCTCATTTAGCTGATCTGGTCACCAGAATCAACTACAATTATTTCTACATGTCAGATAGTGGGAACTTGATGTCTGCCACTGGCTCTGAAACTGTTACCTCAAGACCAGGGAAGGCCTTTGGGGTTAGAGTTGACTGATCTAATCAGCTTGGAATTGTTTTGATGATTTTATCAACGGCGTCAGCTTGTGTTGAAGGCCTGAGTTTGGCGTCCACTTGCAGAGATGCTTTGTTACTTTTGAAGACAAAATGCATATTGGCGGCCCCATCTAATAATTGTTGAGCTCCACGGCACCAAGCGATCTTCCAAGCTATTATCATCATCTACAAGATCGAATTGTAAGCTTAAGTAATGTTTAATTAAGGGTCAGATGAAAAAACAAGACTAAAAACTGTAAAAGTGATGTGTAAATGCTGAAGCAGAAGTAATCAAATATCTCCATTGGAATACAGAAAGGACAGTAATAGACCTGACAAAGAAGGCAAAATATGTCTTATCATATCATGTTATTTCCTTTTCTTGTCCATGCATGTGTTTCTATGTCATAAACTAAAAGCCAAAAAAGAAAGAAATTGGTGTCAGGGACACAGGATAGTGGAGAATGGAGGAATCAGATTGTTTTGAAGGAAAAATCAAAATACTACGTTCAAATAATTAAGTTTGTCAACAATATATTTGTAAGTTGACATTGTTAAACCTAATCTATTTAAATTACACAATAATGAGTATTTGTAACATTAGAAATTGATAAAGCGTGTGACAGAAACTAAACAAAGTGAATAAAGATGAAACTAAACAAAGTGAATAAAGATGTGTGATGGAATAAGTCATTTCAAAACAATCTTTGTATTAGTTAAGAATAAGGTTACGTATTATTAAACTTTTTTAGATTTCATATATCAACGAGATTTTAGTAGGGAGTTGTTGTTGTTGTTATATCATAAGATTACCTTCTTATTACACAATTGATTATTAGTTATTATTTTTTTAGGTATACCTATGATATTTGAAATCGTTCCAAATGATACAGGTAAATAAATCCTTTTTAATTATTTCTCAATACTATTAATAATTTTTTTAAGTAACTCCTTTGAAATCAAGTAAGTTAGACTGATTAAGGAAGACATATTAGTGTTAGCTCACATAACATATATTAATATGTACTATTAATATATTGATTTAACATACTGACCTGGGATAAGGATCCAGTTTTCAACATCTTCAACACAGCAATGACGGATCTTTCTTATGTGATTATGAATGAAATTCAAGTGAAATATAAAGGATTTGAATGGATTCGTAGGTGTTAGTGAATATATGAAACTAATTAAGTTGGTCTCACACAATAACTTAAGTTATTGCGATGAAACGGTCATGTCAAAGCCTTTGTGACCAAGTAATTGTGAGTTTAAATTCTACCACCCACCTATTATTTAGTATAAGATAGAGTGAGCTTGTACAAGTTTTAAGCCCAAAGGGCTTTTACATGAAGGAATGTGTTAGAGAACATATAAAAACTAATTAAGTTAGCTTCACACAACAACTTAAACTATTGTGATGAAACGATCAGTTAACAGTAGGCTTGTTGATGTTGGGGGTGGGATGGCAAAACTCTCGATAAGATTTATCTCTTAATGTACCCTTCTATAGAAGGCATTAACTATGATTTGCCACATGTGATAAGGAGTGCTCAAAACTATCCAGGTAATTTCGATTTATGAAACTTGACCACCAAGGTTTATACAGTTCGCATCAGAATCAGCATTAATACTACTGGACTCTCTTACGTGCTTCAGCACTGCAAAAAGCATTCGGAAAGTTAAAAGTGGTGGACTATTGCTTGTTTTGCAGGTATCGAACATGTGGGAGGAGAAATGTTCAGTAGCATTCCAAAAGGTGATGCCATAATTCCAAAGGTAAGATTAAGTATTAAGCTCTCTCTCTTTCCCCCTTAATTTTCTCCATTCCATATTCTCTATAGCAAAAAATAGATTAGATTATTCTTCCCGCAAATTGTTATAGAAAGCTAATCAACAAAAGTATCTCTAAGTTGATACACAATGTCTTACTTGTTGCAGAACATATGTCACAACTGGGACATGAAAGTGTCACTACAAGAAAAGTAAGAATTAGCGACGAAAAATTACCGACGGAAGTACCAGAGACTAGCACGGCCTCTCAATATGCGTCGAGAATGGATATCATGATGTTTGCTTTCCCAGGAGGAAAAGAGAGAACTTTAAAGGAATATGAAGCCTTGACAGCGGCTGCCGGTTTCTCGAAATTTCTTCTAGCTTGTATTATTCGTAATCTTTCGGCTGTGATATATTGAATCCTACAAATAGTCTAGTTCATGTTCTTGGTAAAGGGTTCATGTTCATTGTACCACTGTAGCATTGATTTATCAAGAGAGTGTTCTATCTTGATATATCAATAAATATACGAAGAAAAATACCAATGTTATTGCATTCCCTTTTGGGATAATAAAGGATTTCCAGTTGCTTGCTTCAAAGTTTAGTGCCTCACATAGATTTATTATTCTCATACTTGCTGGTGAAGAGCTGGGCTTTTTCTAACTGGGGCAAACATGGTTTGGAGTCAGATATAGGACAAATAGGAAAATTATGAACTAGTAGTTAAAAACACAAAATTAGAAAGTGTGGATGATATTATGCTACAAAAATATTAGGTTTCAAGGTTGAATTTCGGCTAGGAATGCAGAATTTTCAGATTTTGTAAAGCTAAAAATTTAAGGCTTGATTGTTGGAATTTTAGGTTTAGGATTTTGGGGTTTAATATGACTGGAATATAAGTTTGAGAGGTTGAATTGTTTGAATTTGGTGAAGAACACAAAGAATGGATGGTAAAAAACTAGGAATCACTCCTAGGACATAAGAATTACTTTTAGAAGAAAGCATCACACCTCCTAGTTAAAAACCCTCAAGTTATAGAAAAATGTCATATTGCTTATTATTAATAAAAGGCTAAGTATATGTATATATTAGAAAAAGGATTTCTAATTTAAATCCTAATAGAATAGAAATTCTATAAGTCCTATTCAACTATGATAACATATCAAAATAGAATAATATAATATTGCTACTTCTTATCTAATAAGGAATCCTAATGTTATCTAAATTTCAGCCCTTATCTTGAATTTCAATTCAATTCCCAATCTTCATTCCACTAAATTAAAGCTTGTGATTGATTAATCTTTTCTCTTTTATTTCTCTTATAAAATTTAAATTCTTTTGCATCAATTCTCTCTGGCTTGTCGGAAGTCGTAATTAGCATTGAATGCAATAAATACTGACCATATAAATCTAGATTCAACTTCTAAACTTTAAACTCTAAAATCCAAGTGTTGTTAGAAATCGGACTTCCTTTCCACTTAACAAGAAATTGTCGATATCCTCTATTTTTGGTAGCTACAATTTGTTCATCTAATACATCTTTTATCTCCTCTTTAAGATGGAGAATGGTTGGAATTCTTACAGCTACAATAGGGGACTGTTCATCATCTTGACTATGATAAATAGTTAAATCCGCAACATTAAAGATAGGACTTATTCCTATGTCACTTGGTAACTCTAAAACATAAGCATTAGCACTTATCTTCTTAATGATCTTATAAAGTCCTGCATTTCATAAATGAATTTTCTTATACTTCCTTTTTTGAAAACACTCTGGACAAATCCTAGCTATCACCATATCACTTTCATTGAATTGCACTAATTGACAATGTTGATCAGCATGTTCTTTATAAGACAAGTTATTGGTTGTTATGTTTTGTCATATCTCATCAAAAAGGTCCCTTATGTGTTGTGCAAAACCTTCAGCTTCAACACTAACTCGTGTTGTTTGTGGTAAAGGAACCATATCAATAGGCTTTCTCGGTTAAACTCCTGAAACTATCTCAAAAGGGCTCTTACTAGAAGACTTATTAATAGAACTGTTATATGCAAATTTTGCCATAAGAAGAATTAGATCCCAATTTTTCAGATTGTCTCCAACCAAACATCTTAACAAGCCTCCTAACCTTCTATTCACCACCTCTGTTTGTCCATCTGTTTGGGGATGGAACAAACTTGAAAATTGAAGCTTAGTGTTCAATGTTTTCTATAAAATTCTCCAAAAATAACTTATAAACTTGACGTCACGATCAGAAACGATGGTTAAAGGTAATCCATGGAGACATACAACCTCTTTGAAGAAAATTTTAGCAATATGGACAACATCATAAGTCTTAAACAATATATCTGTAAATGGTTTCATAACTAAATCACATAACTTCTCTACAACATAGTGATCAAAAACATACCTATTGTTGCTTCTTATAGTCAAATCCTTTAATTTTTTTTTGTCATTATTGCACTTTGCAAGTGCACTCATAACTTCTCCTTTATTCCTATATTATGTTCATTTTATATATTCATTCAAATCTACTTCTCTTTCATTATCCACGATAATATAATCTTCATCAACAACACTAAAGACATCATCAAGTTTTTAATTATCAAGCTTCGAAACCCTAAATAGTTGCTGATTAATCTTTTCAACCCCCTGTTCTGTTATATTAGCTGCTATCTGATTCTTTTAGCTTACTGCTTGGATGTTTTAGCCTGTTGTCTTTATGTTTTGATTTGTTGTTTAAGGGTCTCAACTTGTTGTTCAGGTGTTTCAACCTTTAGTTCAAGCATTTCAGTTTGCTTTTAGGGTTTGCCAAAGAATCCTCTTTGTTATGTTTTTCTACCTTGTCTCGCTTTATAGGCTTCAAAACTATCTTCTTTCCAAGAAATATAAAATGATAGGTGTTCGCTTTTCTGAAGTGCTACACATCTCGATCATAAAGCCACGGTTACCCAAGTAACATGTGGGATACTTTCATAGGAATGACATCACACCAAACAAAGTCCTCGTATATTCCTAATTTGAAAGACACTAAACACCTCCGAGCAACTGGTATAATATTATCATCTACCTAAGCAACCTCGTATATTCAATCGCTTCGCCATGTTCTCCTATACCACGTTCATACTACTTCCTCCATCAATGATAAGATTGCATAATTTATCTCCGCATCTAACTTAAGTAAAGAAAAAAGTAGTACGAAGCCATTCTTCTTATTCTTCTACTTTAAGGGTTGCAAGTATACGTCTCACTACGTTAAGATTTGTAAGACTAGTTAGTTCATCACTATAGTCTCTTTCTAACTCCTCTCCAGCTTCGTTCTCACACACGTACTCAATAAATTCTTCCTCTTATTCTTGGATTTCACTCTCTCCTCTCTCACCATCAAGTGTAGTTTGTTGTCTGGTTTTGTTTTCTACGCTAGTTCTTAGAGCACCTTGTGATCGAGGATTAATAAGGTCCAATCTTTCTATAACTTTTAGAAGTATCTCATCTTGCTCCTAGTCGCTGAATACTCCTCTATATGTCCTTCCGCTATGTGTCACCATTATGAACCAAAGTTCTGATACCAAATTGATATAGGACAAATAGGAGAATTATGAACTAGTAGTTAAAAAGCACAAAATTAAGGTGTGTGGATGATATTAGGTTATTGGAATATTAGGTTTCAAGGTTGAATTTTGGCTAGGAGTACAAAATTTTCAGATTTTGTAAAGCTAAGAATTTAATGTTTGATTGCTGGAATTTTAGGCTTATGATTTGAGAGTTTAATATGGCTAGAATATAGGCTTAAGAGGGCTAGAACTTAGGTTAGAGTTATTGGAATTTGGTAAAGAACACAAAGAATGGATAATAAGAAACTAGGAATCACTCCTAAGGTCTAGGAATCAATCTTAGAAGAAAGTATCACACCTTCTAATTGAAAACTCCCAAGTTATAGAAAAATTCCAGATTGTTTCTTATTAATGAAAGACTAAGAAAATATATATAGGGTTCTTAGAATCCTTATTCTAGTAAGAAAAGGATTTCTAATTTAAATTCTAATATAATAGAAAACCTATAAATCTTATTCAACTAGGATAACATATTTAAAATAGAATAATATAATACTGCTACTTCCTATCTAATAAGGAATCTTAATGATATCTGAATTTCAGCCCTTATCTTCAATTTCAATTTAATTCACAATCTTCATTCCACCAAATTAAAGCTGATGTATAATACTACTACTTCCTATCTAATAACGAGTCCTAATGCTATATAAATTTCAGCCATTATCTTCAATTTCAATTCAATTCCCAATCTTCATCCCACTAAATTAAAGCTTATGATTGATTAATCTTTCCCCTTTTATTTCTTTTATAGAATTTAAGTTCTTTTGCATCAAAAGTGAATATGACTTCTTTACTTTCAAAGTAGCAATAGAAGAACAAACAACCAGAATTATTGAAGGAGGCCTTTGGTATGTGCAAGGTAGCCCTTTCTACATCTAGAATTAGAGACCAAAAATCAGAATTGATAAATCCATTTTGGCTTGCATATCAATTTGAGTGAATTTCTTCAAGGTCTCCTTGGAATACTAGCTTACTGAAGGCCTTAGTCACCTTCTAAGCAAGTTGTGCAAGCCTTTGGCTTTAGATGAAAATATTGCTCACATCAGAATGATAGGCTACGCACATATATGCATTGAAGTGCAAATGGGGAATTAGCTCCAGACTCCATCAAATTCCTTAAATTTGATGACACAGGGATATTGGTTAAGGATACAATGAAACTATCGTACACTTGAAAGCCAAGCATGATATAAAAATGGATTCCAAAGATACAAGAAAGCACAAATACTAGTGGCAAAGGGAACATAACAAAGGAAGTAATGAGCCAGTGGAACAAGTGAATGGGAGCCCAACATCAACTGAGGAAAACTAAATAAATACAACAATAGAAGTTGCTAACCATGAGACAATCAAGGAAAATGATTCTCAAATGCAAAAGCTAACACAGGAGTCATTGCAAATTCCAAAAAAACAAGAGGAAAGGCATGAAAATATAAACAAACAAGAATTTTAAACGTCACATTTGATCAGCCACTCTCCTAAGAAAAATATTAGTAAGCATAATGTCAGACCAATAACAGAACCAAAGGGCAACTTAGACTCTCCTTTAACATGCTACATCAACAAAAAAGCTAAAGGAAAGAAGAAAAAGAAAAAATCACATATGACCTCATAATGAACTTGCTTATGTGGAACATTAAGGGCTTCAGCAACCCCAATAAGCAAAAGGCACTAAAGACTTCCTCATCTTCAAAAAGGCCCATATTGTTGGTTTGATAAAAGCCAAAATAAAGCAGCAGTAGTATGGTAAAGGACTATAGTTCATTAATTAGAAGTGGATTTCATTAAGTAATCATAAAAAACATTGCAACAAAAGAACTATTTTAGCTTTCGACCCCTACATATTTCATCTTTAGAAATGAGAATGCACTGACCAGTTGTTGTATTGTATTTTAAGTTTTCATCACTTATCTACTAAAATAGCAATTACTATAATTTATGCCTCTAACTTTGAGTTTCAAAGAGCAACTTTTTGGGAGGATCTTATAAGACTAAGTAGCTCTATTACAATACCTTGGATTATAGTTAGGGATTTCAAATTCATAAGGTATACTTATAAATCTAAATTCAAGAAAGAACAACTTTGTGGGAGGATCTTATAAGATTGAATAGCTCCATTACAATACCTTGGATTATAGATGGAGATTTCAATTGCATAAGGCATACTTACGAATCTAAACTTAAAGAAATTAAGTTCATTGAAAAGGACTTTCTACTAGCGAAGTTAACTAGTAACTTAGAACTAGAAGATCTACACTTTGCATGGAACCAGTTTACTTGGTAATGGATAGAGCAAAGCTAACTTCATATCTAGACGCTCTGCCCCAGGATGTGCTGCAATTTGAGAGATGATAATCTCATACCCCTGACTTGCCATACAGTTATCATTAGAATTTACCATTGTTGTTTGTTTTTCAGACTCCAGCCTAGCCTTAAAGGTCTCATTTTGCCTAATAGTTGCTACTGGAGTCAACATGTTAGCCCAATCCATTTGGTATTGATCCATATCTAGACGCTCCACATTGTATGTTTTAGAGTTGTCCATAACTGACTGTTTTGACACTACGTCGGCAATCTCAATCTGTTGAGTAATCTCCACAGCCCTCTCGATTCCTCGTTCCTCTGTAGAAACTCCAGCTGTCTTACTTACATCAACAGTACTATGATTTGTTGATTGTTCCTTCTCAGAACTAGGATCACCCTTATTGTGGTTGTCAACCACTTCAGGATGCTCCCCTGTGTCCCTCTCGATTAGAGGAATTTGGGTATTCTACTTATGAATCTTCCTCTGAACTGTAGTGCCAGCTTCAACTTTGATTATTGATTGTTCAATTCCCATTAGCTCCTCTTACCAACATATTTTATACCTCTTCCCAGTTGGAACCCATTTCTTACTATTGTGTGGTTTAAGGATAGGATGGTTGTATTTCTCCTTTCACCATTTACCCAGATTCAATAAGGTGCATAACTGGAAAACAATCTAGTAGTGTAGCCTGTCGACTTACTTCTATGCATATGTTTTCATATCTTATCCTATCCTATCCATACCTGGCGTCTGTGCTTCTATACCTAATAGTTTACCTAAAGACCTAGCAAGAAAACTTTTAGTTTACCTAAAGACCTAGCAAGAAAACTTAACCTTTGCATAGTCCATAATTCAAGTGGCAGATTATAGAATTGGACCTAAATTAGGTAAGATTCAACACATTCCTGTTAAGCAAGTGACCAAGTCAACCTCGACAATCACCTAATAGTTAGGATCAGATTTGATTCTTATTTTAAATAGATTGAATTTTGTAATTACTCTTGTATCTTATCTCTAACGGTCATTAGCTTAGACTTAGCTTTTTCCATGTATAGCTTTCTCTATCGTGTATTTATTTCTCCTTTCAAAGGAATGAAAAATAATCTTTACCGATCAATCTCAATTGAATTCCTTTCAATTCCTTATTAAAAGCAATCCCTGGCTTCTGCTTCTGTAGGAACATAGGTTATCCCCCAATATACCAAGGACCTATTCCAATTATTTCATTCAGATTACCGTCTAAAGCAAATTTGAAAATAATCATGTCATCATCAGTGAGTAGAGTTTTTTTTTTCCGAACCTTGTTTACTACACCGTGCACTAGCATAGGCCTTGATAATTAGAAATGCAGGACATTTGTTGTAGAAGGATCCCACCAATGTATTCGACCACTCTCTTTCCCCCACTTACAAGAGTTTAAGGGGAGGACAAACAATGTCATCCTTCATGACATCAGGGTAATGCTTCATTTGGATCTTATATTACTAGAATTGAAGTTGTTCAGGGAAGATCTATGGGTCTTAGAGACTTCAGAGACGTCAACGCCAGTGCCATCTCCAGGTTTAGCTTTCTGAGCGATTTCATGCGAAAGAGCGGGGACGCTACTGTGAAGCTCCCATATGATGTGAGCAGGAGTAAGGATCTTGCGAAGATGGCGAACTCCGAGCCTCTTAGAGGAGAGTTTAATGGAATTAAGCCCAAACTAATCCATTTAACTCAAATCCTTAGACCGGATACACTTGGAGCTTGAAGACACGAATCAGACCTATTCATTTAATTTTTGGACTTCGTTTTATTTTGGGCTTCCATATATTTTAGCCCAATCTTTTACTATTTGACCTAGGTATAAATACTTATGTTTTAAGGTTTTAGAATTTTTCAGATCATATTGTTTGAGTACCGTCGGGTTTTAGGAAAAACATTATTCTCTTCTTCTTGTTACTTTTCAAACCATCTTTCACTTATCAATTGTTTTCTCAAGTATGGTGTGCCGCTTGTTCGTCTCTGGGTTTTATTTTAATTATCGGGATTGCTTGGAATAAGTTTTCGAGAGGTGTTGTAGAAATCTAACCTTGCGTATCCTTATTTTTCTTGTTTTAATATACCTATTGTAAACATCATCACATCGACGTCAATCCTTCCGCGATGCTCGTCAATTTTGGTATCAAAGCCTTGGTTTGGAGGAGAATTCTTATTCAACTCCATCAAAATTCAAGAAACTGTCGTCAATCGCCATCCAATTATCGTCGGATCATTAATTCAGGTGTGAATTAACTTTTGGCCTAGGATTTCAATTATTTGTTGAACACTTTTAGCTTATATAAAAAAAAGTTCAAAAAAGTCAGAAAAAAGGGACAGAAAAAAGTCAAAAAAAGTCAGAAAAAAGTCAAAAAAGTAAAAAAAAAGTCTAGAAAAAAAAGAAAAGAGTCAGACTCCCGAAAGAGAAAAGGAGGGGGAGAAAAAAAAGTCAAAAAAATTTTGGAAAAAAATCCGAAAAAAATTCTGGTCTCTTATACTTGTTACTTGACTGGTGTTTGTTCTTCTTGTTACTCGAGCTACATTTGGAAACATTGATTTGATGAAGCCATGGTTCTGATTGTAACTTGGATTTCAGAGAACTTTGAGTGGTAAAAGGCAAGAGTATGTGAGCTTCTTTGAGAGAGTCATTGCCATGACTTAAACACAAGGGGAGTGACAAATTCTTAAGTGAAACACGTGAGGGAGTGTGTGAGGTTGTTTATCACTAACTTTGTTTTGCAGGTATATCCTTTTATTTACAATGTCACAGGGAGGTAGTAATGATGACAACCAAGGAGGAGAGGCAAATATTGCTTTCACTTTGAGAGCCATGCAGCAACAATTTGAGAGATTCAATTTAGCCTTAAATGAGGTTAGGGGACAAATGGATGAGCTCAGATAAGGGAGACGCGAGGAACCTCAGGATAAGCGTGCAGATGTACGTCAGCGACTACCACCACCTCGTCGGAAACCCCCATAGTATAAGCCTGAGGAGGAGGAGGAGGAGGAGGAGGAGGACTATAAAGTGCCCATGCCTAGGAGAACACAGAGAGGAGAACCCCTCGACAGACGAGATGGAGACCTCAAATTTATCAAGATGCAGATCCTAGCATTTAACAGGAGGAATGATGCTGAGGCGTGCTTGGAATGGGAAAGGAAGGTTGATATGATCTTCGAGTTCCATAACTTCTCGAAGGAGAAGAAGGTAAAACTTGCTGCTGTTGAATTTACAGATTATGCACTAATATGTTGGGATCAGCTTGTGGCTTCTAGGAGGAGGAATGGAGAGGGACCCATCAATACTTGGGCAGCGATGAAGGCGTGTATGAGGAAGAGATTTGTGCCTTCTTACCATTATAGGGAGATGCATCAAAAGCTTCAAAGACTTACACATGAGTTTAAGTCAGTAGAGGACTACTACAAGGAGATGGAGATTGCTATGATCCGTGCTAATATAGTGAAGGACCCCGAGGCCACCATGGCAGGGTTCTTGAGTGGATTGAATAAGGAGATAACGAATGTGGTGGAGTTACAGTATTATTTGGAGATTGAGGATATGGTGAACCTGGCCATGAAGGTGGAGAGACAGCTTAAAGCTAGAGTGGCCGCAAGGAGTGGAGCAAGTTCTAGTTACTTATAGAACTCAAATTGGCCCCAGAGGGAGGAGAAGTCCAAGGATAAGGGAGTGGACTTTAAGGAAACACCTAAGAAATCAATTGGAGGATCTGATCAAAAAGGTACTTCTAACACCCAAGCTACTTCTAGTAAACATTCATCTATAAAATGTTTTAAATGTTTGGGTACTGACCATATTTCTTCTCAATGCCCTAATCAAAAAGTGATGTATATGAAGGATAATGGGGTTATTGATTCTGAGGATAGGGATGTTGATGACTTGCCATGTGATAGCATTTGTGATGATGAAGTTGAATATGAGGAAAGAGCTGTCACATGAGAAGCACTTGTAGTTAGGAGAGTGTTAAGTGCTAGGGTTAGAGGTGAGATTCTGGATCAGAGGGAGAAACTATTCCATTCCAGGTGTTTGGTGGGTGGAAAGGTGTGTAACTTGATCATAGATGGAGGTAGTTGTATTAATGAAGCTAGTTGAACTATGGTGGAGAAATTGGGTTTGATATGTAGGAAACATCCGGAGCCATATAATTTACAGTGGTTTAATGATAGTGAGAATGTGAGGGTGACTAGACAAGTACCGGTGTCATTTTCTGTAAGGAGGTATGAGGATGAGGTGTTGTGTGATATGATACCCATGGAAGCAGGACATTTGCTATTGGGGAGGCCTTGCCAGTTTGACAAGAGGGTAGCACATGATGAGTATACCAATAGATACTCCTTTAAGTTTAAGGATAGGAACTTCATTCTACTACCTTTATCACCTAGTAAATTGTACCTAGACCAGATCAAATTAAGAAAAAGTGATGAGGGTTCGGGTAGTGAGAACAAAAAAAGTGAAGAGAGAAAAGAGGCCCAAAAGAAAAATGAGATTGGGCCAATGGGGAGTGATTGCACAGGTGAGGAAAAGAAAGTAATATGTGCAGGAGAGAAAAGTTCAGGGAGAGAAAAGAAGAGTGAAAAGAAAGACAAAAGAGTATGTTTGTATGCTAGAGGAAAAGACATAAGGAGAGTGACTGGAGAGAAAAGAGCACTAATAGTGGTGAGATACAGAGAGAGTTTAGTTTCTGACACTAACCCTTTTAATGCTTTGTCTAATGTTTTTACGCTGAATCCTAGAGACGATTGTCCGTTTCAGATGTTAGAGAAGATAAATGACACCGCCTACAAGATTGACCTACCAAGTGAGTATTCTGTTTCTGCAACTTTTAATATTACTGATCTTTCTCTTTTTGATATGAATTCAGATTCAAGGACGAATCTTTTTTAGGAGGGAGGGGCTGATGTGAGTAGGAGTAAGGATCTTGAGAAGATGGCGAACTCTGAGCCTATTATAGGAGATTTTAATGAAATTGATCCCAAATTAATCCATTGAACTTAAATCCTTAGACCGAATACACTTGGAGCTTGAAGACACGAATCATACCTATTTATTTAATTTTTGGACTTCGTTTTATTTTAGGCTTCCATATATTTTAGCCCAACCTTTTATTATTTGACCTAGGTATCAATACTTATGTTTTAGGGTTTTAGAAATTTTCAGATCATATTGTTTGAGTGCCGTCGGCTTTAGGGAAAAACATTATTCTCTTATTCTTGTTACTTTTCGAACCATCTTTCACTTATCAATTGTTTTCTCAATTGTGACATGTCGATTGGTCGTCTCTGGGTTTTATTTTGATCACCGAGATTACTTGGAACAAGTTTCCGAGAGGTGTTGTAGAAATCTAACCTTACGTATCCTTATTTTTCTTGTTTTAATATATCTATCGTAAACATTATCACATCGACGTCAATACTTTCGTGGTGCGCATCACCTTGGGTCTTAGCACTGCTTGCTTCTCTAGTCTCTCCGTTGGTTTGGGTTGCCTTCGTTAGATTTGGAAAGGAGAGGATAGCTCCCCTGTTCCCCCTTGCACCGCAGCCGCTCGATATCGTCAAATCCACTATCACCAGTTGCTCCACCTTGCCCCGTTTTGCCTCCTTTCGTTAAATATTCTTTGCCTCTTGGTCTGTGCTTGCAATGCTCCAAATAGGTCTCTGCTCCCCCTTACACCGCTCCAGATGGGTTTGTTATTTACTCCACTCCAGATGTGTCAGCTAGAAATGGGTCTTTGCTCCCCCTTGCACAACCCCTTCAGTCTCAAGCTATGGTGGCCCGCTGCGAATTGCCCAGAGAGTGTCGTTACTTGATAAGACTAAGAGTTGCCCAGAGAGTGGCATTGCTTTTACCAAGTCAAGCTCCAGATGGGTTTGTTATTTACGCCGCTCCAGATGGGTCAGCTAGAAATGGGTCTCTGCTCGCCTTTACGTAACCCCTTCAGTCTCAAGCTATGGTGATTCCTTGCATGACTTGTAGTTATGCTTGTAAAATTGTTTTTGAGCAGCCTAAGCCTAACCCAATGAAGCTTGTGTTGGAGTGAGCTGTATACCTAACTAAGTAAAGAGTAGATATAGCATATCCAAGAGATTCTAACGATCGTAAATTTATATTGTTGCCTTGTATAGTTACAGATATTCTTTGAGCTCCTAATTTTGCTCTTCTGACAACGTGTATAAATGTAATACTTGTAATGAAATAAAGTATGAAAAACCCTATTCTGAATCTAAAACACAAGGTTGTTTTTGCTAAATTTAGTAAAATGATATTGTTTTATTCAGTTAATATTTTTAATAAAATAATATTATTTTATTCCAATTTGTTTGAAGCGAAACATTTATAATCTTTTGAGAATACAACACATAATGCAGATCTATTACGCATAGATTGATCGGAGAAATATGATTACATGAGTCAACAAAATGTGTAAGTACTTGAAGTAAGATGGGGTCATTGTAAAAAGTGCATGGTCTTGTTTCATCTATTCTATATGGATGGAAAGAAATAGCAGGCTCTGGATTAGGGATATCTTACTGGCATGCGAAGTTCAATTCAAGATCAACCAAAGAATGAAAAACTTATGGAGGATTTAAAATCTAAATGATGTAATATTGTTACTAGCAATTGTTGTTCTAGCATAGACTTACTTAATCAGTTGTATTGCTATTTGTCTGAATAATTCTTATACCTTGTACATGTATAAGCTTTGTTTGTGTTCATAAATTTTATTCATTTTAAAAAAAAAAAATATCTTAGTTGTTCCAATTTAAATAATAAGCTTAAATCCATTGTGTTAAATACACACTAATCGATGATCACATGTTTAGTCCAACAGTTGAACCGAGTTGTTCTTTTCATAAGGTCACTTTGTTTAATAGGTAAAACTTGTTGAATGACTTGAATAAATCTTAATTGTAAACTTCAAATCGATATTGTGTAATATTATATACAGTGTCACTCATTAAAAATAACGTATTTTAGAGTCTGTAATTAAATTTTTTACGAAAACTAATAATACGCATTAAAACCAATGTTTTAAAAACGAATCAAAAGTTAAATCAATAAGACAAGAAAAATAACGTATTTTAGAGTCTGTAATTAATTTTTTTTACGAAAACTAATAATAAGCATTGAGATCAATGTTTTAAAAACGGATCAAAAGTTAAATTAATAAGACAAGAAGTTTAAAGTTTGGAATATTAAATTAGTATTAGATTGTTACAAAACTAAATAAAAATTAAATAAATTAAAATATGATTAAAAGAGATTGTTTGAAGTTTAATTAAAAAATATATTTTAATTGATTTATTTTAGTTTATAATTAATTTATAAAAATTGATCAATTAATTAATAAACTGATCGATTTTTAACAACAAGAGTTATTAAAATAAATCAAACCAAAAAATTAAAAATCAAACAAAAAAATTGAATGATTCTAAGATTTTTGAAGTTAAAGCGATTATATTTTTTAATCACGAGTTATAACATTAAAATTTTCAAAAATTTAAAATACATTAATTATATACTTATTAACTCTTCCTTCTAGTACTCGAAATAGTTTGTTTTTTGCGCCATAATGTACATTATACGAGCTTTGCATTATATGAGGATTATAGAGAGTGCACCAGTACTGCATGTACAAGGAGCATTATATAGATAATGAAATGCTGGTGAGCTTCCAATGTTCCAACTTTTTGACTAACAACTTTTGTTTTCAACGTTCCTGTTTAGAGGAAGGAGCATGTTAGTTTCATTTTTGCTGTTTCATAGCTGTTCTAATTTATCTGATCCACATATTTATATAAATTTTTTATAATTATGTGAATGAAATAAGTTGAAACAATGTTGAAACAACAAAAATGGAACAAATGATCTGATCATCTTTTTAAAGTGAAATGTATTGTGAAAAGTGACGTAATGAGATATGGTATCCTGAAATACTTATATGGCAATCTCATTCGGTATAATGGGTCGAAAGAGGCAGGATCTTCTGTTCAATATTATGATGTTTTATTTTTTCTTATAAATCTCAGCTATTAATTTATACGGGTCTCACGTTCATTTATTTGAGATCCACACAAGATTCATAAATAAATGACTGAGATTTACAAGAAAGAATAAAATGTTATAACATTGAAGAGAAAATTTAGACCCAAATTGGAGATGTTCTGAGCACCATTTTGCATACGTGGCACAAAAAGAGCCGGAAAAGTGTCCCCCATTTCATCCCATCTCATCTAATTAATTACTTTTGGTACTAATATTATAATGAAAAGTGAGAGAAATCAGGGGTCCACCACCGGTTTCCGTTAAAACCGCGTGCGTGCGGGACTCGGTGCGATTGGGCGGGTATTGAACCGTCTCTCATCTCTTCTCATCCCATCTGTCGTTGATCTCCCTCTCTAGAACATCTCCTCTTTCTCTCTAAACTAAAGACACCCAGTTTGAACGACTTTGTCTTCTACTGGAAGTTACTAGATCCAACAAACAGTAACACAGCCCTTTTTATTCTTATTTCTATTCCTTCCCAAGGATTTTCCTTAATTACATTATAATCCCTTACACGCGTGCATTCTCTCTAACGCTAATCCTGACCGTCTAAGAGGTAAATACACTTCACCGTTTGTTTTTACGTAATTTTTTAAAATCAACAAATGCTTATAGTTGTTTGAATCAATGTATATATGAATATCCTAGCCCTAGCCTAGGTTGCCTGTGAAGAACTTTTGTCACTGCCACAAAGAATATCACTTTCTTCGTTTGTTTTTAGTAAGGTACAAATTATATTGACCAAGTCAATCTCTGATTTTGTGGGGATTTTTGGAAATTTTATTTTGTGCATTGCTTCCGTGTGAAGTTTAGAGAATCTATTCTATTTTGTGGAAAAATTGATAGGGGTAAGAATTTAGATAGGTTGTTCAATTCCCTTTTAAATTTATAACCTTGATCACAAGAAAGGAAACTCTTTTTTGTAGGATTTGTGTTGCAATTGATTGCTTTTTGTTTCCTATTTGCTTATATTATTATTGCTTTACATAGGATTTGTGGGATAGCTTTTGTTTTGATCGCCAAAGGAAGAGCAAGTCTTTTGTCTCTCCTGGGAATTTGTTTCCTTGGTTTTTTATTGGGTTCGGTTAGGTCACTGTACAAAGGTTGTGTTTTTCAGGTCAAGTTTTGTATTGGATTCATCAACTGCTGGTTCTGCTGGTCTGGTTCTCCACAGATAATGGAACAGTGCAAATTAAAAGCTACAGAATTTCACGCTAACGAGGTTAGAATTGCTTACAAATTCTATGTGCAGTTATGACTCAACAATGTATCTGCTATGTATTTGTTATTGACGTGCTGCTCTGCAAATCTCGTTTCAAAGGTTCTTTATGCATTTATTCTTAGTGATCGGATTTGTCTTCTCCAGTATTGATTGAAGTGTTAAATAGCTAATTAATGAGATCATTGTTTTTGTAAATCTTTGTTTTGACGATTAGATTTCTTGTATGAACGTGGGTTTTCAATGTTCAAATCCGTTGATTGGATTTTGAATATATTTGTTATCTTTTGTTGATCCTCTTCTCTCTAGGGTTTCCTGACTTCTCTAATAAAGGTCCTTGCACGTCCGTACACTGTTCCTGTGTGTATTCAATTTGTTTGTATTCGAAGAAAGATTTGCTTTTACATATTTTGTTTTTAGCATATGCCTTTAATAGTTCGCATACTAGTTCAGTGATATTTATGTAACCTTCTTGTCCATGATATCTTTTACAGGAGCAATCTTCTAAGAACTGTAAAATGGGCAATACCCTTGAGGGCCCTGGTAGCCCTCGAAATAGAAAGGTACTCAAAGTGAAAGTTGTCCTAAAATTCATCTGCACTGCATATCACATCTGAATAATGCTAGAAGAGTGTGTGCAGAAAGATATCTAGCTTGTTATTATCTCTGTTCTGTGGTATTAAATAGCTAGCTAGGTTTAAACTCGTGTAATGGAATTATGATAACTAATGGGATTTTAGCTTATATATAATTTGGATGAATTATTGGTAATCAGTGGTTTGGGCTCTAAAATTCAATGAATTTACTACGCATCGCCAAACAGGGAGAGGAAATTACAAACAGTTTGGGTTCCCTTAGTTTCAAGTTGTTTAGGCATTAGTTTCAAGTTGTTTAGGCAGAGGATGTCAATCACACATCTGAATTACAATTGGTGCACGCGATATATAGCTCTTTGACATTTTTCTTTCAACTTATTATGCTCGTAGTAACATTGTTGTAATGCTGTTCAGGTAACAGCCAGATGGGTTCCAGATGAAACTTGCCTGCCTAGCATTGATGATGCTCCTGTATTTTATCCGACTATAGAGGTATTTATCTTGTTAAACAAACAAAAATACAAAACAAAAGAATAGATTTGATGTCATTTCTTATAATTTAGTCTTGTTTTCTTTTAAAATTTAAGTACATGTGATGGTGCATTTTACAGGAATTTGAAGATGCAGTTGGTTACATATCAAAGATACGCTCAAAGGCAGAGTCCTTTGGTATATGCAGGATAGTCCCTCCATCTTCATGGAATCCACCTTGTCGCCTCAAAGAGAAAGATATATGGGAACATGCTAAATTTGCTACACGTATTCAACAAGTAGACTTGCTTCAAAATAGGGAGCCTATGAGAAAGAAGTATAAAAGTCGGAAGCGAAAAAGAAAGAGAAACTCAAAAATGGGAAGCGCCAGAACACAGGCTGATTCTTGTATGCAATCAAGTGTTGAGAAATTTGGATTCCAGACAGGATCAGACTTCACACTTCAAGAATTTCAAAAGTATGCTGATCATTTCAAAAGGTGCTACTTTGAAATGAAAGATCTAAATGATGAAATGAAGCCCGGTGCAACTGAACACTTTAAATGGGAGCCATCTATTCAAGATATTGAAGGTGAATACTGGCGGATCATTGAGCAGCCAACTGATGAGGTTGAGGTAGGTTATGGTCCTCTTGATATTTTTATTCTTTCTCTAGTCTGTTGCTTCACTGTGTCCATTTAATTTATGTTTCTTCTAACATCATCAGGTATACTACGGAGCTGACTTAGAAACAGGAGCATTTGGAAGTGGGTTTCCCAAGGGTTCATCCTTGGTAACTGATGATGATTGCAAACAGTATGTGGTGTCCGGCTGGAATTTAAATAATCTCCCACGCTTGCCTGGGTCTGTATTGTGTTTTGAGGAAAGTGATGTCTCTGGAGTTCTAGTGCCATGGCTATATGTTGGAATGTGCTTCTCAACATTTTGTTGGGTAGGTCAAAATCTTGTATGATATCAAAACAAACAGTATTACTTTTGGTTTTTGATGTGCAAGAACTATGCAAAAATCTTCAGTTTCTTATTTATTTTGTTTGATTAATATCTCCCTTTAAAATCACGAAATGCAATAATGAATATTTTGTGAGCTTCTATGTTTTACTTTTTATTTCTCCTTTAAACATTATATATGATAAGTGGAAAATAAAATATGGGCTGAAGAAGTCTAATACCTGAATTTTTCTGTAAGAAAAGTAGGAGTGAAAATTTCTTAGTTCTTGTACTACTATTGTGGTAAATTGATTTTAGGAATCCTAAGCGATTCATTCTGAGAGACGATTTTCTTATATTCACCTTGATCCTAATGTCTAGTCTCTCTTTATTGAACCTTCTGCCTGTGATGTTGGTTTTCAATTTCTTTGTTGCAGATTTATATGTTATTGATGCCCTTCTAACTTCTCTTTCTGGCTACATTTGGAACAGCATGTTGAGGACCACCATCTTTACTCCTTGAACTATTTACATTGGGGTGATCCAAAGGTATGGTACGGAGTACCCGGAAGTCATGCCACTCATTTGGAGGATACAATGAGAAAACATTTGCCTGACTTATTTGATGAACAGCCTGATTTGCTGAATGAACTGGTAATAGAATAGTTGCCTTTTCTTTTTTTTGTCTAAACATATAGATACATCAACCAATTAGGATCTATTTGAACATGTAGTAACTGTTCTATACATGGTGGCAGGTGACTCAGTTATCACCTTCATTTCTGAAAGCTGAATCAGTACCAGTATATCGTGTTGTTCAGCATGCCGGAGAGTTTGTTCTTACTTTTCCGAGGGCGTACCACTCTGGTTTTAATTGTGGCTTCAACTGTGCTGAGGCGGTTAATGTTGCCCCTGTTGATTGGTTAGTACATGGGCAGAATGCCGTTGAACTGTACAGTATGCAGTGTCGCAAGACCTCAATATCCCATGACAAGCTATTGCTGGGAGCAGCACAGGAAGCAGTGAAGGCCCTATGGGAGCTAATGCTTCTTCGGAAGGAAACTGATGAAAATATCAGGTGGAGAAGAGTTTGTGGCAAGGATGGGCTGCTTACTAAGGCAATTAAGGTACTCTGCCTTCCTCTTCTGTTATCATTTATGCAAACACATTCTCATGTTTGTGCTATTTTGCGTATAAAATTTGGATACTCTAAAGTGAACTAAAGCAGTTGCATACGGTCATAGGCACGAATACTGAAGGAGGAAGAAAGACTACAACATCTTCCAACTCACATTAAGCTGCAAAAGATGGAAAAGGACTTTGATTTGAAGGAGAGAGAATGTTCCTCTTGCTTTTATGATTTGCACCTATCTGCTGCAAGCTGCGACTGTTCCAGTGAGCAATTTGCTTGTCTTAAACATGCTAACAATTTTTGTTCATGTGAAACGGATCACAAATTTGTATACCTCCGATACACACTGGATGAATTAAACATGCTTGTTGAAGCATTGGAGGAAGGATTTGATGCTCTAAGAATTTGGGCAACCAAAGAACTTGGTCTGGATTCTGTTAGTTATATTGATACTTGTCCATCCAAGTTAGATCTTATGGGTGAGTCGTTCCAAGCTGATAATTGTAAGCTGAAAGAAAGTCAATCATGTTCTCCAAGAATAGAAGAAACGTTTGGTATCAGTGCCTCTTCTGGTTCTGGTAGTCATGCTTCTTCAGAGGTAGTCCAAGCTGATGGTCAGAATGATGACTTTAACAAAAATTCAGTTGTCAAAACCAAGGTAGAGCAAGAGGCTTGCATAAATTTGAATCATCACGCGCTGCCCAAGTCCATTGATGATGAAAGTGAGATTTTGCGTGCATCTGATTGCTCACACAAGATAGATATCTCAGAGGAGGATGAGATTTTTGTTTCATCAGTACGCAAGAGGAAGAAAGTTGGGAGTTTGGACCCAAGAAATGAGTCTGGTTGTGCACAATTTGTTAGTCATTGTAAGACGCTGGACTCTCAAGAAATTAACAGAGATTGTGCTTCGTATCCAATGTCCATTTGCGATACCAGTACATCTCGAAATAAGTTGTTTGGTGTCGATCTTTTTGTTCCAAGTCCATGTTTAACGGTGCAACCTAGCAGTTTCTCCGACACCAGAAGGCTTGACAGCTTGGAGGAAGGAGTATCTTCAACTTTTCAAAACAACCTGCTGGAGTTAAATTCATATGTTGAACCAATTAATATTGGATCCATCATATTTGGGAAGCTTTGGTGCAATTCGAAGGCCATATTCCCGAAAGGTAGTCTGTTTTAAGAAATTTGTTTGAGATAAAAATTCTCTTCCGTTTTTCAATTACTTCTCATTATAATAATTACTCACACAGTTCCATTGTGGTTGAGTACAGGATTCAAAAGCCGTGTAAAATTCTTTAGTGTACTTAATCCAACAAAAATTAGTAGCTACATCTCAGAAGTGCTGGATGCTGGGCTCCTTGGCCCCCTTTTTAAGGTGAGCTTTTCTTGCCAAATTGTGCTTTATTAAAATCAAACTGTTGAGCTTTGGAGGACCTGCATTTGAACTTGACACATTTGAATTATGCATTTAGGTGTCATTGGAAGAATGCCCACAAGAGGCATTTGCGAACATTTCAGCGGATATGTGCTGGGAAATGGTGCTGCAAAGATTGAATGAAGAAATTGTAAGACGTAGGAGCCTAGGAGAAAGTGATCTGCCCCCTTTGCGGCCTTTAGAGAGCATTGATGGGCTTAAAATGTTTGGTTTTGAATCTCAATCAATTATTCAGGTAAATATACCAGACATTTCATATTCCCTTTCTTATCATTGTACTTATAATTATTAGGTGGGGGACATCTAATGTCACCAAGCTGTTTGATGCTGCTTGTGGATTAAATTGTTCGAGTTCTGATTTTTCGTCATTATGATCCCAGGCAATTGAAGCTCTTGATGCAAATCACCAGTGTATGGAGTACTGGAATCAAAAGCTTACAAAGTTTTGTCATATGAATAAAGTTGATCAGCTCCAAGTTGGATTTGGTCAGTGTCTTACAGTAACAAAGGCTGAAATTCGCACTGATTTCACACCCCACAAACAGGACCTGAGCGATGATTACATAGTAGGAAGTCTTCCTCGTGTAGAAGAAGTGCAGCATGTGCTGCAAGGACTACTTGAGAAAGCAAATCCGGAAGAATTAAAGTTAATGCACAGGATAATTTGCAGCGAGGAACAAAGTGCTGAATTAAGAAAGGCACTGATAACATTGATTGAAGAGATTCAGGAAAGAAGTACAGATAAATAAACAGAATTCTTAGGTGCCATAAATCTTTCTCCTTTAGGTTAGCTAGATAATTCTTCCCACAGGTTAGACCATTCTTTTAAAAAATTTTGACAAATATTTTGTCTTGTGCCTACTGGAGAAGCAGATACAGAAGTTGATTTGCTAATATTTTTACTGATGTGTATACATTACTAGGAAACTAGCCATTAAGAGAATCATTCCCTCCAAGTTACACTTGTCGATTGATTCCCAGGATGCTCTTGCTATTCTTTTCTGTACTGATCCTGACTTCTTTTTGTCTATATATGTACAGGGATCTAGCTTACAACTGTAGTATAGTGAATGACATATTTGTATGGCCAAACTAAGCGTTTTCCGTATGTACTGATGCTCACCCACATCACATCTCCATTTATTGAAAACAATGTGTTCATTCCTTTTCTTTTTCAATCCAAATTACATCAGACTAACTTGGATAGCAAGAAACAAACTAAAAGACTATATTGAATCCATAAACTCGAGATCAATAATGAGAAATTGCACCTAATACTGTTCAACTGAATTTCGAAACTAGAAAGTCAAGATCCTAATAGAGTCCTCAACGAGCGTTCCAAAGACCCCAGAACCTCAAAACATGAAGCCTATCAGAAACTAATACTATACACTCACTTCTTGCCATTTCTTCCATTATGATAAACTCTAAAGATTGAATCTTTAATACGAAAACAACACGAGAAACCAGAACAGCTGTTTGTGTTCAACTATATCAACTCCAATATTGAATCTTTAATACGAAAGCCGCCCAAGTAACCAAGGAAACAGCCAAAACCTTAGCAGACAAGTGGCTCGCATCCCCCTTGTGTTGGCCAATTATCTCGTCGCCTGCAGGTACAATCATTGTAACTGGTGACGGCGGAGGTGGCAGAAGCGGTTGCGGCTGTAAAGGCTTGATTCCAGTATCTCCATAAGCAGAGTAGTCCAGGCGTTTAGAGATGCCGTGAACGGCCACTATCGCCGTTGTATAGAGGTCGGGATGTGAGAGGCGAGAACCATCAAGAGTGAAGTTGGAGACAGAGTTGTTGGTAATGAGAATGGTTTTGGCGGGAAGAAGAGTGGGGAGGCGAGAAAAAGGCTTAAGTTGACACAGTTCAGCGAATGAAAGGCGTTGAGGGACAGTGTGGTAAGCGAAGATAAAAGGGTTGACGGAGATAGCGGAGACGGTCGAAGATGAGGAGTCATCGGCGGGGATGAAAAAGGTGACAGAGAAAGGAAAGGTGGAGGGGTCAGCAGCGGAGAAAACGTTGGCCCAGTCGGAGAAGTCGCCGGAGCCAATGAGTGCGTCGATTATGTTTTCTATTTGGTTTTGGTGGTGTACCTGAGGTAGTGGTGGTTGGGGTGGTGGTGGTGGTTGTTGTGATAACGGTGACGATGAAAACGGTTTTGGTGCTAATCTTTGTGAAGGTGGCGGGGGTTGTGTAATATTTGGGGAAGTGCTATGAGTGATGGAAGCATCTACGAAAGTGATATTAGCGTCGGGAAGGGTGGTGGCCAGCGGCGGAGAGAGGGGGTCGGTGAGGGTGTGAGTGGCTAGCAGGAGGATGAGAAGGGAGAGGAAGGAGAGTAAGGGTGAAGGGTGACAGGTGGCCATTTGCTAGAGAAGGAGAGTGCTGAGAGTACGTGTTTTGGCTGCTACTTATGAGTATCATAAACACCAACGACTAACTGAAACATAACCAACTAATCTATACTTTGTCTTCCCTCCAAACGAAATGAAGATAAACAATAGACTTTGGAAGACATTCTTGGTTGGTTCAGTAGATTATGCTTATATGAGTAATTAGAATTACATTAAATTAATAAAAATCATGTCTAAATGAATGTTTAGTCAATTTAGTGATTTATGTTTTAATTTTAATGGTGTTGGTACATTGTAATTTATTATGGTTTGCTTTGATACTATTCTGATGGCCTCAGATTGGGAACATTATATCCAATCTATATCAGATAAATTCAGTATAGTTTCAACAATGGCAAGTAGAGAAAACATTTACATGATAAAAGGAAAAAACACACACTTAAAGCACAAAGGTCATCAGTGGAAACACTCGGTCAAGGCAACCCTTCCCCTTAACAGAAAGAATCTTCAGAATGAGAACTATGTGAGATCATTCTCGTCCAATTGTTCTTCCTCGTTGCCACCGTCATTCTTGAATCCACTTAAATCACCAGTAGGTAGTTTTCTAGCATGCTTGATGATCTGTCACCATTTGATCAATGTTAGATAGATCTCGAGAAAGTTACATAGAAAAACTTGTATTGTAATATTTCTAGAGAAAAAGGCATAATCCCAGAGTATATCATCACTATCAATATGAGATGAGTGAATGCAACTTAGGGAAACAAGGGGATATGTTTAACATACCACGTTGTCTAGATGTGAAATAGTGCTGGACTGAGCCAGACGTTTGATTTCTTCAATGTCGCCTTCCCTGTAAGCAGAGAGTAGTTTACTAGCACAGCGGCCCTGGTCACTTCCCAAAAAAGCATCAATCCTGGAAAAGTGAAAAATAATAAGTATCTTTTTTATATAATATAAATTAACCCCAAAAACAAACATGAAATCCCACAGGCAAACTCTTCTCGAGGCTCCAAGACATGGCTACTTACTGTGAGCAATCATTGTAGCACTGTTCCGCTTGCTTTAAATCATGGGCGTAAAGGTACACAACAATGGCACTAAGGTAGGCCTGAAATCACCAAAGCGACCAACTGAACTTTAAGGCCTCAATTCATAGATAAAGAACTAGGTTCCAAGAATTGCTAAACAAAATGTTTAACTACTTTGAAACGATAGAAGACTTGTCAAAGAAACAATCTATATCTCTACTAGAACTGGCACATTAGATTCCCAACAATTCTGAAAATTTGTCGAAGCAGAAAAGGAGGGAACAAGTATGAAGAAATTCAAGAAGAGCGTGAGAACTCATCTACACCTTGAATTGGCTGTTTCTAGCATTGCATTTGTCAGCTGCTACACCTAATCTCAACATATACGCTGCAGCATCTGTGTACCTGCAGCGTTTATAACATAAAAATCATTTACCATTGTACTTTACCCCAACAAATGGCTATCACTGTTAAGTCTTCTTGATTGTCAAATAAGGTAGAAAGTTGTAGAATAACTCCTAAAAAGTGACAAGTATGATAGTTGTTGCTTAACTGAAATTGGGTTTATAAGCAGAACAGTTCCCACCTAAAAACTCTTGACGTGAATATAAAAGAAACAAGAAAAAGCATATCTCACTTCTCAAGTTTTACATAAACGGCGGTAGCTGCACGATAAAGATCAAAGGCCATCTGTTCCTTGCCATCCTCTTCAAGAATCACGCAAGCATCAGTATACAGTTGGACAGCGGCATCAGGCATTGCATCTTCTAGAGCACTATGACAAGCAAGACCAGTCAAAGACTTGGATTCAGTGAGGCATATTTAACTTTAAAAAGTTATTCGGCACCACAAACAGAAAGCAGGAATAAATATAGCAACATTCAAAACTTGAACACAACTTAAACAAAATGAGAGAATATTCAAAAGCTAAATTATCATCACCAATATTTGCATCAGACTGGGAGAGCAATTGCAGTAATGCAACAAGAAGTGTAAATTGTAATAAGACCCCTAATGGCTTCAATGTTATCCGAAAACCCCACCCTGTTTGAATTTAGCTTCGGAGGTTCCTATAGTTTGACAATTAGTAAAAGAGGCATTTCTTTTACATGTTTCAGTATAGATTTTATTGTTATTTTTTTAACAAACAGAATTGTTTAACAAAATGAAAATATTTCTACTTACAATACTGCTGACAGTTTCATAAATTACATAGTATAATAGTGTCAAAAGTCCTGTTTTGATAATCATCAAACTTCAGGGACCTCTAAAAGTAAATTGAAACTAACGAGGGTTGTCCAATAACAACGGAAATAGAGGTCATAATGCAATTTACCCCAACAAAAATCAGAGTAAGTTAAAAATAAAAAAGGGAGAAGGAGAGTTGCAGACAAATGTGCAATTGACTGGAATCACCATAATTATTGCGAAGCAACAATGTGCAATGAGTAAACATGACGATAATTGTAATATGTATGTTTTGAAATTAAGCATCCCCAAATATACCGTCAAGTCATAAATTAGAGAACATTCTAATTAAACCATCCAAACTTGAACTTCAGATGAAAAAGGTAGCAAGATCAAGGTATATTATCTCTCATAAGCATTGAATCTGGACAGTGACCCAAAGTTGATAGTGAAGGTAAAGAACTTCAAAAAATAAAATTAAACTGTGAACGCTAAAAAATTGTATCTTCTAGGGACAGGAAGGATGAAAAAAGAAGAAAAAGCAAGGTAAAGAACTTCAGAAATATAGTTAAACTAAAATTTGAAAGCTAAAATAATTGTATCTTCCAGGAACAAGAAGAATAAGAAAATAAGAAAAAGTTACCGAGCAGCCTTTGCTAAAGCATCTGACGAAGGTTGTGGTCTATCACACTCCATGTACAACTCGGACGCCTTTCTATAAAGGTCAGCAACTTCATTCCAGTTACCTAGTTCTTTTGCTAAACCAGCAGCAGACTCCATGTGTTTAGCAGCATCCCAAGGGCTGGTTTTGGTCGTTAAAGAACATAACAACAAAGGCGGCACACAAATTCAATCCGTCTACACAATCATGAATTAATCAAAACAAAGCTTCAAAAAAAAAAAAGTCAGGATACGAAGAGAGCATCTCTTGTCCTTTGGAGGCTTTTTCGAAAGCAGCCTTAGCTTTCTCATAATTCTTGGCAACCCTGAAAGCATTAGCTGTCACAGAACGCGAAATAAACAACAATTACCAGTAGGTTAAAGAAGAAATCAAAAGAAAGCACCTTTGTGAGAGATTAGATCACAAACCAGCTTGCTCATACAACTGGGTGGCAGTTGCCCAATCAGCATTCCACCTTGTAAAACTAAGTTTTGTTCTGATGATAAAAATCCCAAAAAGTAATCAAAATCACTCTACAAAAAGATCCAGATCAAATCGCTCATGCCATTTATGGCTTGAAAGATGATAAAAGAGTTCGATGCTGCAATCACATGAGAGGACAAGTTTGTTGAAATGAGAGAGAGAGAGAGAGAGGGGGACTCACAATTTGTCGGCCTTAGCAATCAATTTATTGGGATCGGAGGAGGACATGGCGGTGGTGGCAGAGGAGTTGCTGGTTGATTGATACTTGGCGGAGAACGAGACAGACTAGAGCATACAGATACAGTCTATTGTACTGGATTCGCTCCCCTAAATAAGTCTTTCAAACTTTAGTAAATTTGTCTTGAAACTTTTTCTTCATTAAATAAATCTACAATTTATTTAATAATAATATTTTAGCAAAATTTTAATATGGTATACTATACATTAATTAAAATTAAAATTTTGAAAATATTTATTTTAAAAATTATTTATTTGAGGATGAGTCTCAAAGTAACTAACAAACCTACTCCTTTGTAATCATAAAGTCACAGGTTCAAGTCACTAAAACAACCTATTTATAAAAATACAAAGGAAAGATTACGTATATTATGACACTTCCCCGATCTTAACAAAATATGGAGTCTTATGCACCGAATGTATTAACGAATAAAAATTATTTATTTATTTATTTTAAAATTCCTTCAAAATCATGTAAATTAAATTTAGAGCAAATTTTTATATGCATAGCAATTTATGTCAATTTTTATAAATACATCAAAATATTAATACAATTCAAATAATCAAATGTAATATAATATAATATAATATTCAAGAGTATTTAATATAATTATTTATTTATCTTATTACATATCAAATTTTTTAAATGTTTTTATAAGACGAATGCATATGTTATAATTTATATGTTATGAAGTAAATGAAGTAGCTACTAAATATAATATATATATATATGTTTATTAATCTACTTATATTCAATTAAAAACTCAAAATGTAGTAATTTACTAATTAATTATAATCTTATAGTGATATATATTTTTTAAAATGATAATATTAAAAATTTTATCACTTAATTGTTATTGTTTTATTATAATTATATCTATAAATTTTGATGATTTTTTTAGATTTGTTATTTTCATATATTAGTATATGTATAAATAAGGTTATCTATACATTAAAAAAAAATCACCTTTCACTCTTATATGTAATTTTTAGTTAAACTTCATTTTAAACTTAATTATACTTATGCTTGATCTATATATAAAATACAAATATATAATATTCAACAAATTAGCAAAAATAATAATTTTTTTAGTTACAAAATCTATCATCACCATCATTTTTATTAAGTAAATTATATAAGAAATTTTGCTTACTTTTTTTTTTTGTTGAAAAGTTTGCTTACTCTTATAATATATAAAGTGTAATAAATTATATTATTTTATAAAATAAAATTATAAAATAATAAATTTAAAATATTACTTTTAAGGATAAAAGTTAACCTTTTTGGCAATCTATTTAAACTTTTTTAAAATATAATCAAATACATTTACTTAATTTAAATAACAATAATTATTTAAATTTGTTACATTTAAAGAAATCGACGAGCGTTGATCACTTTTCAATTAGTGATGAAAACAAAGTTTTAATCAATGATTTTTCAAACTTTTGAATGTAATTTGACAAAAAATTTAATGTAGAAACTTAAGTGTAGTAGTAGAACTAAAAGCTTAAGTACCACAATAAAATTTTTCCTAAAAAATAAGGAAAAATTTTAATAATTTATAATTCTAACATTAAAGTGATTTTTTGTTGTATTCTTTCAAATGAAATAACTTTCACTTATCATTATTTGATATTTTTAATAAAATTTTAAATATTAGATTAAATTTATTACAACTCTATCAACTCAAGTAATCACTAATGGGGACATCAATTTTGGTCTGGGTTGACCGGGTCACGAGTCAAAACGACTAGAACAACAAAAATAACGTCATTTTATATTTTTAAAAAAAAGTAAAGATGGACTAGGCTTGACCGAGGGCCACCCAACCTAAGGATCAGGTTGGGTCCAGGTAGTCTAGCCCATTGACATCACTGTCGCTCACTAAAGAACTTATTATTAATTTTTGTTGTATTATTATTCTCATCGAACTTAAATTAAAGATATTGAAATAATAGGAGACTAAAAAATATGAGTTAAGATTACGCAAAAGTATTATGAGTAGTGAGAAATATGAGTTGTTACTATTAGTCTAACGAATTTAGTGTTATCACACTAATTTATCAATGAATTGGTGTAAAATAAAAATGTAGATTTTAGAATATAGAAGTTAATTAAGAATGCTAACAAAATTAATGCTAAAATATTAAAAATGTGATATGCTGAAGAAATGGTGCAATGCAACTACGTAAAGTGAATGCAATTAGATAGTGATGAATGATGGGTTAAATAAATAGGTTGATTATTAAATAGGCATATAAGTGGCGTGACTTCTTAATACCCTTGATTAAATTCTCTTGACTAACCTAAGTGGAGGTTATTATCTTACTAATAGAACTTTCTCAAGGTATTAATGACCTACCATGCCTAATTTTAACTGTTAGCTTCCGAAATTTTTCTTGATGAATTAAGCATGATTTAAATGAATTATGAGATTTGATGGATTAATTTTTGGAGCTCATTAATTATGTCAAGGTTATTAGGATGTTATGACATAGATTAATTGAATTGAAGTATTAATGTTATAAGAATGAACGAAGGGTATTGTTGGAAGTTCACTTAAGCATTTAGGACATAAGGCTTATTTTGAAGGGCAAAGTGGTCTTTTAATGATTATTAAGAGTATAAATTAGAAGAAGAAAATAAAAAGAAGAGAGAAAGAAGAGAAGCATCGTGGGAGAAGGGAAAAGAAGAAGAAAA
>JANZLX010000003.1:29259973-29273815 GCA_025531955.1 Erythroxylum orinocense | reverse complement strand
AATAAAATATAATTAATTAATTAATTATAATAAAATTTTATTTCTTAGTATTTTTACAAACCAACCACTATCAATGATCATTCATTCTTCTTAACTAACCATCATAATTATAATGATAATATCCATTCTCATTCCTATTACCATTATCTTGTACGAGCCAACCGTACTCTTAATATTTCTTTTACTCACTAAAAGAGGACAAAACTAAAAAATTAATATTTTGTTTTAGTTTTTGAATGATTTGAATAGACGAATGAGGGGGTTTATGGTTTATTTATAGTTGATTAGCCAACCCTCGCTCACTTCCTTTTCATGCTGGACAAAGTCCCAAAACTAGCACTTTTTAAAAGCACTGTTTCGCTTTCGTTAGTGAATGCTGACGCAAAACGTCTGAAATATAGATGGTGTCATGTTTACCTTAAATCCTTTGATTTCCTTTACCTGTGAGTTGTTGCATGCAAGAATTCAAAGAGGGAAAAGATGAACAAGTTCATTAAACTTATTTAATCTACAGCAGTAACATTGGTACAAGGTAGAAGACATTGAACTAGAACACAGAATTCATAATACACTGGAGTAACGTTAAGAAGAACAGGTACCGAATAAAATCAACTCACTACCATCTCAAACTTAGTACTAACATCGCGGATGAGCAAACATACATACATGCACAAAGTTACAGACATATCAGTATATCACCAAACAACTTCAGGTTTCCTACAGCATGCTGTGGCTTCTTTATTGTCTCCATCATTTTCTCCAAGAGCTGAAGTTAAAGTAGATAGCTTAAGCAGGAGGTGGCGTAAGGAAAGGAATGGGAGGGAAGCGGAAAGGAAAAGGGTAACTGATGCTGGGAAGTGGAGGAATGTTAGGAATATTAAATGGAGGTGGCAATGGAATTGTAGGAATGTCTGGGGTTGGGAATAATGTCGGAATTGGCGGTGCAAATGGGATTCCAGGAAAAGGTGGCGCGAATGGTATGTTTTGAACGGGAAGCAAGTCCTTCATCTCTCCAAAGTTTGTTACATCCTTATTAATCTTGACAGACTTCACCATGTTTTCTCCACTTCTTTCACCTGCTTCAAGTCTCTCGAGTTGGCGAGCGTAAATTCCTGGTGTCAAAGCAGTAGTGAAGAGAATCAAGCATAGTAACCTTATTAGCTTCAAGGCCATGACGACCAAATATGGAACTTTGCTGTAGTGAGCAAAACAAGAAGTCCAGGTCTTTACTTCTTAGTGGCATTTGCTCAAATATATATATGTGCAGAGCTGGGCTGCAAGTGATATTAAATGACATGATCAATCCCAACACTTCTTGTTTTCTTTCATTTTTCCTTCTCTATCTCCGTCCCCCCTAAGTTGTTGAAACTAGACGCCATCTTGGCGGTCGTATTAATTAGTTGCAAGAGCAAAGGGGCACACTTTTTTTCTTACCTCTAAAACCATTAAATGCTGTTGAAACAGATTGAGCCAGTGCCTAATTATAATCAAACAAGCCTGTGGCGGTCGTGTTAATTAGTTGCAAGAGCAAAGGGGCAGACTTTTTCTTACCTCTAAAACCATTAAATGCTGTTGAAACAGATTGAGCCGGTGCCAAATAATAATCAAACAAGCATGTTTAGCCCATTTCAAGATGTCAGGTCTCCTATTCTGTCTTATTGAATTTCAGCCATCTATTTACGTAAAACCCACGTAAATAAATAGCTAAGATTCAATAAAACAGGGTAGATTCACACAAATGAATGGTTGAGATTTAATAGAACAGAGTAGAAGACAGAAGATCCGTAACTCATTTTTGCAGGGTAGGTTTTTTTTTTTCGAGGAACCTTAAACATTTTTTTTTTTTCATTTTAATATCATTATGTCTCAAAGAATATATAAATGAGGAGCACCACTCAGAAACATGAAACATAGAGAAAATCAATTGAGAACTTCGATGGATGATGTTTCCAATCAACAACAAATCAATGCCTTTTGCAGGCTCTTAAAATTCTGTGCAGAGTAATTGATAGGTAAATAAATGTATCGAAGTAATTACTGCAAGCATCCATGAATGCGGAGTTATGTGGCCGCTCCAACAGTTGCCACCTTATAATACAATCTTGTTTCCAATCGCAATCTACTTTGCAAGCAATCCTTGCTGAGTTATGATCTGCAGTTTTCATGAAGCATGTAGTTCTTGCTTGTCGGCTTCTCTTATAGAGTTCGTTAGTTCTCGTGACCATAGCATTCTCCTCCAAGCTTAATTATGCCTTTGTAGAATCAAAACTGCTGACTAAAATGCTTGCCATGAACTTGATCCTGGTAAAAAGTTAACAACCCATGGTAGAATTATTAATCAATGTACAACATCTCACAACTGCTTTCCCATTTTACATGGTAATAAATGAAAAAATTGGTTACATCTCACAAGAAAAAGAAAATCATACAGAGAGCAAAAGGCTACAATTCACATTATACAGAAACCAACTTCCATTTCCTAATCCTTAGTACAAGTATTCCAAGAAATTTTGGTGATGACTGCCAAGGGAATGTTAAGGATATGACCATGATTCCCGAAAACTCCAATCCTTCCAAAGCTGGCAACAGTGTTATTCATTGTTGCGTTAAGAACTATTGTCAAGACTTGCTTGTCCCCACTGGCAATGGAGAAGTGAGATGGAATTACTTTAACAGACACCCCATAAGGTGGACTCCACCCAACAGAGTACGTCTCATTGCCGGCAATGTTGGTAAGGGATCGCTGAACTGTTCTAGACTGATCTAGTTTGGAAATGGTGATTGATGGAAGGTTCAAGTCTGCTCCAGTCATCGACGAATTATAGTTCCAACAGTCCTGCCCTGTGTAATTCAAAACCACTGGACTAGATCCATTAATTCCACAGAGGAATGCCATATAGTCGTCATAACCTGCAAAAGTTAATCATATAATCTTACATTATGATATGGTTCTATCATGTTTATAAGCAAATTAGTAACAAAGTGCACCAAAAAGTTTATCTCAAGCAACATGTTTCGCTTTCAATATTATAGGCACTACTAGCACTTGCATATAGAAATGCGGAACCCTCTTTGATGTTTTAACATAAAAGAGTTCTGAAATCTTCTTGTTGCTCAGAACTCACAAGCTCACATGCTAAATGAGGAGATTCTTTTTGATTATGAGTTTCTTTCCGGCAATTCATACTATATTTTAAGAATCATTCTCATTCTTATAGCCAAGAATGATCAGACACACTAAGAAAGTGAAGAGATCAATCGTTTTACCAGATTCCCGTGTCCATGCAACTCAAACATCCATATTAAAGAGTCATGCTATAAATACAAAAGGACTTACTAGCATCAAAAATAAGACCAGGATCCAAAGCTCCAGTTGCATTCACGAAACCACTTCCCATGTCAAAAGGCGTTGCCGGAGACTGATTTAAATCTGGGTTAGCATAAGCACGTTGAGCCATTATAGGCCCACCATTTTTGTCATTTAAAGATGCTGTGGTAGATAGAGCAGATGCTACAGCTGCAGGACTGAAACTAGGAAACTTTTGCTTTATCAGAGCAGCAAGCCCAGCCACATGAGGAGCTGCCATGCTCGTACCCGACATCAGTGCAAAGCTCTCACCTAGAAGAGAGATTGACCACCTAATACTATAAGGTACCATTCTGATGTTGTGTATACTTCAGAATTATAAAATTGTATTTGACAATCTACGTGCATAAATTTTACCTTGGAATTCAACTGAGTCTGTGCCAAGAGAACTCCAAGCAGCCCATATAAAGTTACCAGGAGCCACCAAGTTGGGCTTCAAAATGTCCGCTTCATTGAGAAAACTGTCTTCTGGGTCTGGTCCCCTAGCAGAATAATACATAATTTTTGGAGAAGAATAACTGTAGTTCGCTTTTATTCCACCTGAAATGCTTGCAATTGCTCCAAACTTAACAATTCTTTTTGTGGAGTCGCTCCTCTCAAGAGAAGAATTGTAGTACTGAAGTAAAATCTGTCAAATGGATCATAAAAGATTTATTAGGTTCAATGTCAAATTGCAAGTGGTAATAACAGATAGACTTGAAACTAACACCTAAATTTTATGAAAAAGCCAAGGTAAAGTACTGCTTAGTGATTCTAAAGTTCCTAAAAGTAAACAGAAAACAGAATTCCCTCCAAGCTGTGTAATCCAAAGACATACTTAAAAACTTGACAACAGATGCAACTGCATGTAAGGTAAAGTACTGCTTAGTGATTCTAAAGTTCCTAAAAGTAAACAGCAGCAGAATTCCCTCCAAGCTGTGTAATCCAAAGACATACTTAAAAACTTGACAACAGATACAACTGCATGTATCAGCAGAAAACTTTCACCTTGGAATCATTTGAAGATGAAAGTATGATACCAGGCATTGCCATGGGAGTTGGGTTAAGCTGATAGCCTATCACAAAAGGATCCATGTAGAAGACGACACCTGCAGCACTAAGGTTTCTGGCTGTCTGCAAGGCTTGCTTTATGGTGGAGAGCCCAAGCACAAACCGAATCGAATAACTGCAAATTAAAATGTTTCCTTGGACCAGATCCTGATTGAAGTTGCTGGTGTCTTGGCATTCACCCACATACATATCGGTGGTAATTGATGTTTCATTGTTCAAAGCATTTGTTGCAGAAACCAGTGTGTACATAGTACCTTGATCAGTCCCAGCTGAAGATAACGCATTTGTCAGTCTCTTCCTCAAGGGTAATAAAGCATAATTCAATGCAATGCCACACCAAGAACAAGTCTTAACAAGAGTAAGGATAAGAACAAATTGCCACTTCTTTGAGTTGCACCATACAGAACTACCATAGATTTCTGCATAGATAGCTGGTAGGGCTACTCATGATATTAGTTGGTATTAACTAAGATAGGAATTTAAAGTTGCATGTTGAACTTGTTTATTCAAAACATGTATAACAGATGCCAAGGAAATGTATGCAAGTAGCAACTTTATATGATAAAACTTACAGGCAAGTCCGACTCCAGGAATGGTTATGTTGTTCCCAAGTATGATAGAGTTTGTGTAGACTCTATCATGAGATGTGGCACCAACAGTGAAAATCCAAGGACTGAAAGAAGACATGCTTTTGGGTGATGGTCCTGTATTGCCTGCTGCTTGTACAACAAAAATGCCATTCTTCACAGCTGAGAGCAAGGCCATGTCTATTGGATTAAAAAACGTAGCAACACCAGAGGGGCGCCTGTTGGGCGTGATTGATAAACTTATGATGTCAACTCCATCCAGAGCTGCCTGCAAATGCAGTATGAATTTGACTCCCTTACTAAAGAAGTCTAAGATACAAACAGTATATGAATACAATTTATAGTAGATTTTCATTTCTTCATTTTGAAAAGAAGTCAGGGTTTGGATATAAATCACTCGAATCCATAGAAAATAAAGTTTAAAGAAATGATTTTGAAGTTTTATCAAAGCTCGTGGAACAGAAAGAGTTTTGAAAAGCTATATCAAGTCATCAGCCCTATGCTGTACGGGTCAAGTAAGCAATAAAATTCATTGAGAAACAATGTAATAGACAACCATTTGGTGTAATAGACAAATCCAGTTAATTAAATTACCTGGTCTATTGCCGCAACAACATCTGCTGCAAAGCCTCCAAAACTCTTATATAATGCCTTGTAAACAGCAATGCTGAAGAGAAGTGCATGCAATTAGTACACAAGCACCCTTATTATAAACAACTCATGTTGAAGATGAAAGTTTGATATAAGCCAATGCAATTCCCTTCTTCTAGAAAAGATTCTCAGTTTGTTTTCTCATGGTAGTCAATAACAAATTGATCTATGAACAATATAATTAAGTTGTTCCCAGACCCTATAAAAGTAAACAATTTCTCTGGTTTGCCGTTTACTTCATCAGTGTGCCGCAAAAATCACCATCAATCCAGTCAAAAAATCAGAATAGTCGTCGCAACTTGAGATATCGACTATCGACCATAAATAATTATAATTGGGTAATTTAATCCACTAGTCTCTTTGCTTTTAAAAGATTTAGGTTCTTAAAATATCAACAACTAAAAGAGAGTTTACAAATTACTGTGAACGGGGAGCCATTCCACTTGCATTCCCAAAGTTGTGACCAGTAACTATCACTGGAATTCCATGGTTACCTGCAGCAACAGCAGCTGTATGCCTGTAGACAGTTATGAAATGGTTAACTACACTTTGAAGATATGGTTAACATTTTTATAGGTTAAAAAAAAACATAATTGCAGTAATACATTCAAAATAGTATGTCAAAGGCCACTTACGTCCCATGGCCATCACCATCAAATGGTGAAGCATAGTCCTCACTGGAGTTGAAAATTCCTCGGGTAATTGCAGATGCTGCAAAATGACGGGCCCCAACAAGCTTCCTGTTACAAGAACCAGAAGGGAAATCTGGAGTAACCTCACAAATGCCTGAGAAATGGGCAGGTATTGGATAGGAACGCTCAGATAAGTCATCAGCAAAGCTTGGGTGAGTGGGATCTATGCCAGTATCAACAAAGCCAATAACAATTCCTTCTCCAGCAGTTTCATAACCTCCCTCTTTATCCCATGCACCGTGTGGTAATCCCAAGAACTGAGGAGTATGGGTGGTTGCAGTTCTGACAGAGAAGTCCAAAACCACATTTGACACTTCTCTCCGGTTTGAAAGCTTGTCTGCCTTGTAAATTCAAAATAAACAGAACCAAACTCAGTTAAGAATTGAAGTCACAGAATGTTAGTGAAGACAAAAATTTGTGGGAAATTTGTGATACAGACGTGCAACTTAGTGCAACTGTTGTATGAAGTTCGTACTTAGGAATATAAAGGCACTGTTGATGTCGGAAAGAATTGATTGAAAAGAAAGTAACACCAGTAAACATATCAGCAGAATCATAGACATAAATTCATGACAAATGATGATAATGCACATACATCAAGAAAAGAAACAAAGCATATAATACCTGTTGTGGGGTAACAAGAACAGCAAACCCATTAATCAAGTAGTGGTAGCTGTAAAGCTTCAGGTAGTTCTCCCCCCTCAACACCCTTCTTAATAATGAATCATGAACTCGAGCAACATAAGAGCCAGAATTTCCACCAGATCTAGAGTTATTCCTAAATGTAGCAACACGTATAGAAAGTGTCATCAGTCAATCCATTTGACTATCTTCATCAATAAAAAATAAAACAAAGACCTGAACGGAAAGTGATAAAAGGTAAAGTAATATAATCATCGACACTGTTGAGGAACTTGTGGACAAATAATTGTGAAACACAAACACAGTAGAGCACCAACTTATTTAAAGTATGCATCCCCTAATGTACTCATTTTGATTGCTACAAATTGAAACGAAAAGAAAGAGAAGTGTTTCATCTGTTGGAGGAATCCAATTAGAGACTAAACAGAACTTCCGCAGACATACAATTCCACATCAACGGGTGCATTAGCACGGGTAACTTCCAACTCTCAACAAAATGAGACTTCCTTCTTCTAGTACGTAAATCAATTAAAGACTAAACCAAAGAGACCTGAAAACGCATGATGACTTAAAAAGCCAAACATGACAACCAAATAATACCTTGGCCATTCACTAAACAATTGAAAACATTAAAAGCAAAATTCCAGGACAAAGAAGTTAAGTAAAAGACTATAAGACAACAACTTAAACAACCAGATTCCAGAAGCAAGACAGGGTGAACAAAAAGAAGCAATTTTTTTAAAAAAGAAATGTTTACCATGTTTGCTTGAATTTATCTGGGCTACCATGAGGACCATGCTTGAACACATTGGTTTCCTTTCTGAGCTCCCCATAATAATGTGCTGTAGGAGCTTGTTTAAGAGTCACAATGTAAACAGCTGTAGCATTTGCACCGTCTGAATCATCCTGACACAAGGTGCCAAGAAACATCCCCAAGCTAATCACGACCGTCAAATGTACCCAGTGAACCCCTGTCATTTGCAAATATCTATTTTATGAGGCCAAAACAAAGTTCCAGAAACCATACACCAGCGGAAATGAACAGCAAACGTGAAACAACTCCAGGTTCAAGTTCAAGCTCGACAGCCCATAAGCTCAACTCTGAAGCACCAGCCTTTTTCTTCGAGCAACAAGTGACGAACTCCCAAACCCACAAAAGCAGAGAACTTTCTTAGTAGTGTGCAAACAGCTGCCAAGAGAAGGGTGCAAATACCCCTCAACAGGCCATAGAAAGAAGGAAAATCAAAGAAAATGGCAGAGTTCTCTTAGTGAAGAAAAGGTACAATCTTTTGTTCGCTTTTGGTGGTGAAGGATCCAGCTTTGCATAAACGAATAAATGAGGTGAGTTGGGACTTATAATATACTACAACGGAAAGAGTCTGTAAACTTTCTTGGGTAGTGCGAAGGTGGACATTTTGATTAGAAAACGAACGTTTGTTTTGGCTTTTTACTTTTTTTCTTGACTGTTGATGGTGGGTTTTATCGGCGTTCTTGTGCATATCATCATCTTCCATTCCTTTTCTCGTTATGATTTAATACCTTCATGTAATGTATCCAAGTACAAAAAAAAGTATAATGAAGCATTAACAAAGTTAATTGAATCGTATGAACAAGTATAGTTTGTTTTAACAAGATTAAAAAATTAATATAGTTATTAACACAGAAAGAAGAAAGCTTCAAAAAACTATACGGTGGGTCAAGTTGAAAATGATTGGTAGGTGCCATGAAGACAGATATTGTTTTTTTTTTCTTTCTAGTTTTTGGACTTTCTCTGTGTGTTTGTATAATGCTCTCAACGTTCTAAAATTGATAGGCTGTTCTTGGTCTTTGTCTTTTACTATGACTAGATCTGGTGGCTGTGTCTTTGCTATTGTGATTACAGAAGTACTATGTAACAGTAGATCTAGGTTATGATGGATTTGACCCTCAAGTCTCACCGTAAAGCCTGACTTGTGAATGTGATAAAATTAATAAATTCCAATATACTCTCATAAAAATTTGATCTTTTTGAACAGGACTTTGATCAATGAAGCATGTGCAATTGCATCTGTAATTGATGTCAACGTGCTAAAATTAGGATTTTTACTTTGGTGTTGCCCATTCATTAAACAAAAGTGGCGTAGCGTAGGTCCCTTGGTATAAAGCTAATAATTTGGAAGGGATTAATATAGTCGTTGGTGTGCCTTCTTTTATAATGCCTGATTCCTTCAATCTTCTTGTCTTTGATATCACTTGATGGCTTTGACTATTGCAATAGCAAGGTACCCCATTTACAAACTTACCAAGTTCAGCTTTTGAGGAAAGAAAGCATTAATAATCAAATACACGGCGGTGTGTATGTGTATGTGTGTGTGTGTGTGTCAGTACTACAATTTAAGAAGAGAGTTTACAGTGGCTTTGGCATATGAGAATAGGAGGAATGTGTAGTGTAGTGTAGTATACTGAGTTAAAGTTGCAACAAATTTGACAGATAGATGGTGTAAAACCTACATTTATTGCTAAGGCTTCTACCGTTGGTAGGTTGTAGGTATCCATACCTTACAGTCATGACTAGGACTGGGTCATTCTCGTGACATTTGCTACGCCAAAAGATAAACGTTTCTTTTGTCCTTTCTATCTGTGACATCACTTCAAAAATTTCATACCTAATCACTCTTTTCTCAACCTAGTAAACACAATCCAAACAAAATGTAACCTTAATACCTATTTGTCTTCAAAGAAGTAACTATCGAAGAGTGATATATTTACCTTGGAATGGATTTTTCTTTATCCGTTGAATATATAAAAAAATTACTTGCCATGGCTCAATAAATCAAACTTTGTCCAACTACACAAGGCTCTACTCTTCAAACCTAGATGCTACTTTAACCTATAGTGTGACTTGGGACTTGGATTTGTATACGTTGATACATACATTATGATAACCGTACCAAGTCAAAGTACATCCACCAATCTGGCGCTGGCATACTTCATTAGAAACCCCAGTCAAACAAAAGTAGCTGGGCTTAAAACCCCACCAAGTGGCATTATAATCCATGCAAAACCAGGCCCATCAGAGAAAAAGAAGAAGAAAAAGTGCTAGCTGGGGGATATCATACGAGGAAGTCATGATGTGAACATCTTTTTCTTTCCCACATTGCTGCATACCAAATATGGTGAACCACACTTGACATGAAACGTAAGTATACAGAATGAGGGAGGCTAGGTAACATTAATCAATAATATCTTTAAAGTTAAATGCCCTGCTGTGCCTGGAATTTCACTTACCAAAATATGTGCTCATACAACTTTCATTTGGTGCTGCATTCTCATTAGCATACATATTGTGCTACTAAGTAACAAAATCCTAAACTAGGATTCGATAACTAACATGACCAGCCAACAAATTCAATATCAAATATCGAGGAGCAGATGAGACGCAGATGACAAACCATCGGATTACCACCTCAAAGAACTCTTCCCTGAAAGATCCTTCACCTCTGGACTTAACAAGCCTGTGACGTAAACAACAATGTGACCCAAATTCACCTATAAATATTAGCAAAATGATGAAAAACTCCTCAGTGAAAAGAGGGGGATAATTCCCAGGATGTTAATAATAAGATGCCATACTCAAAGAATCTGATAAATAAAAGAAACAATATTGTGCCCACGAATAGCAATCTATTAAATACATTAAAATAACCTTCGGAAGAAGCTTCAATGAATCATGAATTCCATACAACACCTTAACATTCACTTGCAAGGTTTATATTTGGATGCAGGAGTTCTGCAGTGCACATTCTATGCAAGTTTTTGGTATTTATAATCACAACAATACTCATAGTACCCATATTCCTAGTATCACGGACATCATTCAGGAGAAACTGGGAACACCAGGTCAATCGATGTTTGGGACTACGGTGATCTTACACCTACATCAGAGGGAGGTTATGGGGCACCAATTCCACACAAATTAGTATCAGGAAGCTGATAAAGTGCAGCTTCCTTAAACTCATAGAAACTAAGGAATCTAAATATCTTATTTTGCTTCCATCATGATCATGCCACATTTTCTCATTTAGCTCATTATGTAACTAAGCGAAGAATTTGTTAACAGGCTAATTGTCATTAATAACTTTCAACCCCTAGCACAATTCTCATTCTAAAGTAGATCCATGCCTAAATGCAATTTTTCACATTAAGGCCAGTCTCCACAATTGTTTATACAGCACTTTGATTTTTCCAAATCTTCAGATTTATGCAATAATTTTACAGAGTAAATTTGGATATAAGCATGAAAAAGTTATGTTACATAATGTTCAATTATGCATCTTGACAAGAGCAAATGATCAGAAGTACCGGATAAAAATTAAAAAATTCTACAATACGATTACCACAACTAAATTGTTAAATGTTCAAGCTTGAATTAGTAGAATCATGATGCCCCCTCTCATAATGCTGGACTCTATCTCAGTTCAGATAGAAGCAATTAAAGGGGAACTTCAGGGACTACATACACAAGCGGAGGATATCAAAAGTCTCGTAAATGTTAACCTATATATCAGCACTAAACAATAATGAAATCTTCTTTTCTTCATATCCTAAACTAGCGTATGTGAAATTTGCATCAAGCTAATGTAATTGTTCAACTCAGAATTCCTCTTAAAGACAACTTCAACAACACCAAAAAAAAAACAACAATAGAAGACGCACCTTATCATTATTGCTGTTGATTCTGCTGCTGGGGATTTGGCGGAGGAGGCATACCAGGCCTTGGTGGCCCATACCCAGAAACGCCAGCAGGTGGAGGAGGCATCCCCGGTCTGGGCGGAGGAGGAGCCGGCATTCCAGGCCTAGGTGGAACAGGCGGCCCTCTCATCATCCCTGCTGGAGGCTGAGGTGGCGGCACTCCCATTGGTCTCTGCCCAAATTGCGGCGGCATAGGAAATCCAGGTTGAGGCGGCCTTCCTGCAAACTGCGGCGGAACCTGCGGAGGCGGAGCCCGACCCATGGGCGGAACCTGACCCGGAAAAGCCCCAGGAGGCATCTGCCCTGGAGGTCTAATTACCGGCGGCTGACCACCCGGTGGGCCAGACGAAGCTGGATAAGTCATCGGCGGAGCAGAAAGTTGAGGCACCGGCGGGCGGGAGATCTGCGGCTGCATCATGCCGGGAGCGGGCCCACCAACGCCACGAACAGGTCCAGCAAGGCCAGGCTGGGCTTGAACAAGAGGAGCAGAAGGGATTCCACGGCCAGCGGCACGGCCGATGCCGGGTCCGGCGACGGCGGTAGCACCGACAGCCTTGGCCCGCGACTCGTCTGGGGGAGGAGGGCCTTCGACTGTCATAGAAATGACCTCTTCGCCGCGAAGAAGGACGAGGCCGAGAGTGCGGCGGTCTTCACGCTCTTCGTTGGTCTTCTTTCCCTTAGCGGGAGGGAGTTTACGGAACTCCTCGCAGTCGCCTAGGACGAGGTTCATGTGGCGGTCGAAGGCCATGAACTTTCCGACAAGCTGGCGCCCATCTTGTATAGTGACCCTCATCCGATAGTTGATGTACTGAAGCATCTTGGAGCTCTTCGACATCGACATTTTGATGGATTTGCAACGGAATCGAACAACGGAGATGGAGATCTAGGGTTTTAACTTCTAATTTGAGTTTTATTGCAGGGTTTTATAATAGTCGTAGGGTTCTAATATACTCAACAACAAGCCCAATACTAAATAAGCCCAATAATATAAATTCATTTCAGCCATTACTAAAACCAACAAAAAAAATATCCATGGGAGGTTCCCAGCTCAGTCACGGCCTGGAAGATGATGACCAAATCGCCAGCCTTTTTCATTAGAACGGCGTTTTACCAGATTTGGGTTTTTCAGGTTTGGGTTTTTAATTCTTATTTCACCATCTTTTCTATTGTTTATACAGATACAATGCAAGTGTTCCATCGTATGCAAGGGTCAAAAATGGCTATCTTTACACTTCGCAGACGAAATCAAGTCCGGCCAATTCATGGCATTGAAAGCTTTACTCTAGTTTTGTCATCATGGTCAGAGGCTAACGTCGGATTCAGTTGCCGAGTTTCTTTCTGAATTTCCTGTTTTGTGTTTTGAGGTTTCATGTTTGTGTCCCAATAGCATTGTAAACCTCATGCTGTTGACGGATTTGCAGGCCATATACTTGGGATTGACTGGTTCATGACCGGGCTTGACTTAGAAGAACCTCTTGCAAGTTTCTTTGTATTTGATTCCCATATCTGTTCTTTTGCTCTAGTGATCCTTTTTGTTCTTTTTCTTTCCCCCTAATCTCTATTGCTTTGATTTGTTATTCTGTTAGAATCGGAATATAAACTTTCTTTTTGTTTCTATTTGATACTAAGGGTCTAAGTTAAAGGTTGTAGAGACTGGGGTGCTAAGAAGCGTAGACACGGGCACGGACACGAGACACTATACGGACACGGACACAGGGACACGCCAATTTCTAAAATTTGGTGGACACGGACACAGTGTGTATATATATATATATTAAGAATTATGAAAAAAAATTCAGGATTCATAATTCAAGACTTCCAAAAATTCAGAATCTAAAAAAACATAGAACATATATTTCATTAAGCAATTTGTCTACAATATCCAAAAGTAGAATTAGTCATTCGCATGGGTATTTTCAATAAAAAAATCTAACTAAAGTATCCACCCTCTAATCACTTTACTCTTAAACATTGACATTGCTTTCATCAACAAAGATCATATTTTTCAACTCTGGTTCATCAAGTAAAAGATTGGCAACTTCAAAGATTCCATGATCATTATCAATTGGTGAAAACTCATCTCCTGCAATATCCCACATCATTGCTTCTCCTTGTTTATATT
>JANZLX010000003.1:29245883-29256726 GCA_025531955.1 Erythroxylum orinocense | reverse complement strand
TTATTATTATTATTATTATTATTATTATTATTATTATTATTATTATTATTATATAATTTGTATTTATTATTATTCAATATTTATTATGAATATTATTCTTATTATTAGTATATTATTTGTATTTATTATTATTCAATATTTATTATTATGATTATTATTATGATTATGATTATAATATAATATGTATTTATTATTTTGCAAATTTATTATTACAAATAATAACAATAATAATGATAATTAAGTAATGAATTATAATAATAATTATAATAATTATTATAAACAAACACAACATCTAAACATTCATGAAATTAATTACATAAAAGGTCAACATACATGCATATAATTAATGACATAATAGGTTCAACATACATTCATTCAAAACAAACAACTAACTTAACAAACTGGCTAACATATTTGGTTCAACATACATTAACGCCTTATAATTTATTAATAATGTCGTTTAACACCATCCCCACAATGACTCCAATGGCCATGGCCAAGAAGATATTAGTCCATGAGGTGTTTGGCTGCACAGTACGAACTGCAGTGGGTTGTTCAATTGTTGCAAGTGCGGATGGAATCGGAATAGAGGATGGTTCATTGTTAGTAGGAGCAATGTCTGCAATGCGACGAGGCGGCCGATATTGGTCCATGACAAACGCAGCTTGTGCGTCCTCTAATGTTTGATATCCCCTAAATCGAGCATTGCGATACCCCTCAGTAATTAATTTTACATCTTCCCAATTGGTAAAAATACCAACTTGGCGTCCAGCAAAGACAACATAAAAGTTGTATCTGGCCATATCTAGGTACCTGAAATTGAATCATGTTATCATCATTCAAAGACGCATAAAAATGAAAAACATTAAGAAGTTCTAATAATCATGCCTTGATCATAATATAGTAAGGTGATAAAACACAGGCAACACAAAAGGGCAACAAAGTCAACACAGCAACGAAACAATCCAAACATCACAATCCTAGTTTCATAATAACAAGTCAAGACCATGCTCCCATATTAAGCTACTATGAAGGTAGTAGCCCCACAAAAAACGGCAGCATCAAACGTCTTGATGCAGTCAAACATCTGCATCAAGTAAGGCCCTGATATATTCCGGTCTCTGTTCGTCATTGAGATCCCAGAAACAATTGGCAGCAGGAACATCCTTAGCGAAGATCCTTGCAATCTTGATGACTTCTTGAGTGGAGAAGCCCAACTTCCCTAGCTCATCACCTAGCCTCGACCCATGCAACCCTACAATGGCATCAGCTATGACCCTAGCATTTTCTTTCCCACTGTCAATCGCTTGTAGAAATGAGGCAGCAACGTTTTCTAATACTTCGATATCCCTCATCTTCCTTTTCCCTTTGTTTTGGCGGTTGCCGTCAGTGTTGCTCGAAGAGGCGACTGAACCAACGACATTGACTGAAGTAGTATGGGGAGTGACCGGTGGGGCTGTGGAATCAAATTGGTATGTTGAAACTATTGGATCAGCTGCTCCTTCACATTCAGTGTCCTCAGTGTCCAGCTGGGCAACAGCATCTGCAGCATCCTGAGCACCTGCCCCCGTCGCTCTGTCTCTCCCAAAAATAAACTCCAGTCTTGGGTAAAGTGGGAAAGGCTTGCCTGGCGTATAGTACCTGTTGGGGTGTCCCTGGAAAAACGTAAAAAAACGTCAGCATTACAAACTTTTCATTACCATGAAAATGTAATAAACAAGCAACAATTACGAATCATTACCCTCGTCCATTCCTCCAGCACTTGCTTGCTGTCAACTTCCACACATTGCTTGGTTTCGTTCCAACCAAAACCACTGCAATTTAACATGTCAAAGGCTGTCTGGTATTTATCCTTCAACCTCTTGTGTTTATTTTTGACATGCCTCTTATCTATGCCACAATCAGGAAACTTGTCAACCATCATTGTAGCAAGCTGTTGGAAAGTACCAGGCTTGAACTGGCCATTGTCAGCTCTATTTCCAGCAACAACAACCTCCTCCATGAAAGTGACAAATGCCTCTGTTTCAGCCTCAGTCCAAATCCTTGACATTGCACCTAAACCATGCAATGCCATTCCGAAAACATCCCATTTCCATAAAATGAGTAAACACCATACATTGAAACAGAAATGGTTGTAACGAATATAATATTGAATTCAAAGAAACAAGTAATGAATTTAAAGGGGATAATGAACTCAATTAAACAAACAATGTATACAGTGTTGGACCCATCTAATTACAGGCCCTCAATACAATAAACATAACATGAACTAAATGAAAGTACACAATTAATGGTTCCTTCTCCATTCCTCAAACATGTTCTGAGCTAAATCATGTCTCCATTGACTCCATTCATTCGTTGGAACAACACGATCAACAAATTGGGGCAAGCTAACATCGTCCCCAATTGGTTGATCCTCATCTTCAAGAGGAATTTGCTCAGCAGGATCGGAAGTCATATGCAACCTAATGAAATTGTGCAACAGGCAACACGCAAGAATTATGTGAACATGTGTGTCAGCTGCATAAAACGAGGGATTTCTGAGAATTTTCCATCTTTTTTTCAACAGTCCAAATGCACGTTCAATCACATTTCGTGCAGATGAATGCCTCTTATTAAAAAGCTCTTCTGGGTTCCTAGGTGCCCTTCCATCTCTTGCCCACTCTTGAATATGATATCTAGTGCCTCTATAAGGTGCAAGAAAGCCAGGACCATTGGTATAGCCAGCATCAACTAAGTAGTAATTCCCTATAAACAAATGACACTATTACCATTGCATTTGTATTCAAACATGTCCAATAAATATCCAACGACTGATAGTTCTTTTGTTACATACCCATTGGAACTTGAAGTCCATTACGCCTAGTGACAGCATCATGTAAAACTCTTGAATCAGATGCTGAACCCTCCCATCCAGCAAGAACATAAACAAAGTTTAAGTTCTTATCACACACCCCTAACACATTAGTGCAAATTCGTCCTTTCCTACCTCTGTATCTGGGTTTGTCTGAATGGGGAACTGTTATATCTATATAAGTTCCATCTAGCGCACCAAGGCAACCCTATGAAAAAATTATCCAACAAATACAGTTATAATTTAGTAATGTAATAAAGTCAATATTGGAAGTCATTGTATCTAAATACATATACTAACCTTAAACCATTTCCATTGACTGTCTGAGCAATCCTCTGGAATTGGTATGGGCTTCACATATAATAGATGTTGGAGCTTTAGTACAGCCTTCAGAACACTATGGAAGGCCCTACTAATGGTTTCTCCAGACCTCATAAACCTAACTTGTAATACTCTATTTGTTTCATTTTGTGCTAATATTCTTAGGAAGATCAATACTTTTTCCTCGATTGGCAAATGTCCAGTATTCGGCAACCCACCGTGGACTTGAAGCATTTCACATAATATTTTAAATGCATTTAAGTCCATCCTTAAATCCCATTGACTATTCCGATCACCCTCATTCAAAATCCTGTCAATATTAGCTTGCCTACTTGGTACTGTCAACGCCCTACAACCTCTAGCATTTTCACTCAATCGGCGTTTTTTTGTGTATACATACAAGCATACCAACATCAGCATTCGCATGAGGTTCAATTGCCCATTCCAAAACTCAAAAAACGCAAGAGCCTTAAAGATAGCATAACGTTTCCTGTTGTCCATTGTTTTAAATGAATACTGTCTGCAATGAATCACAACATATATTGATCATACAGAAGCCAGTAGCCACAATAGACAGCACTATCTTAATTATGTCATTTTTTGAAAAAGAAAATCCAGAACACCAAACTACTAAAACTACAATCATTAACACTACGAAAGAGACAGGATTTATGAAGGCAACAAAAAGCTTGTACTAGTTAGGAACGTCAAGCAATCAGCCAAGATCACAGCAACAAAAAGGATCCATCAAAGTTAACATTGAGACCAACCAAAAAAAAGAGCTCCCCGAGCACACAGAGAAACTTCTGTTGTTTTAGCACTTTTAAGTTCCAAAATATGTTCTCTCATTGTCATTAATGATCTAATATTTTCACTTGGAACTTTATTGTAGTGAAGGGATGCACTTGGAACTATATAAAGTCCAAAATGACCTAACTCACTTTGTGATTTGAGAGTAAACAACCCCTTCTCATTTTTCATATTATGTGAAAGTTGAACATTTAGGAATTGGAGAAAAAAATGACTAAAAGATTTGCGGTTTGGGATGGGGTTAGTTGCTGCTGTAATAAGCTCATGCGAAGGCATGCATCCACTCATATGTATCTAACCATGGTACTGGTAGGCATGCTATGTTTAAAAGATAACTCTAGTCTAGTCCATCTACACACTAGAATAACTTCTCAAGTAATGAATTTGATGAAATCATAATTTCCGAGGGAAGAAAGGAAAAAAGAAACATTTAACAAAGAATTAGTCATACTCATGTGCTTGATTAATTAATCAAGCTACAGCTCAGAAAGTTGAACAAGCTAAAAACTTTCTAAAATAATGTTAGAAATAAGTTAAGACGTTCAAATTTTAAACTGCAAAACATTGCAATTATTTATTCAAAAGTTATACCAATGTATGTAGGTGGATCAAGATCAAGTAGATCACAAGTTGTCGTTGATTTATCCAATGTATGTAGGTGGCTTCAGTTCTGATGCTAAAGAAGTAATTTATGCAAATCCATCTACACATACTGAACACATATAACTAAATAAAGCTCACACTTATTTTATGCAAATCCATCCAAATCAGAAACAATCACATTGAATATATAGTTAACACTACACAAACATATCACTTTCTACAGTACTTCAACCATAATCCAAAGTAAATACACGACAACATACATACCTGACAACAGATACAGAAGCAGCTCTTGGATAGGATCAGAAAAAGCAATGCAACCTATCCCCGATCAACACCAACCCAGGAATACTACACAGAACCAAAGACACAAGTTATTCAATTGGAAAACCCACAACAATGTTATGTTTTGTAAACAGCTAATAATTAATAACTTAAGATGTTTAGTTTCATATTTTATCTAAAAAGGATTAAATTGTATGCAATATTTTATTTTTGTGTGGGCGTGGTGGACTTAAGGAAAGAAATCTAGAATAAAATCCAAAGACAAGAGCATATAACGACATAGTAGCGTGGATAAGCAACAGCTGGAAATTCAAGCAAAAAGACAATGCCAGGGAACAGAAATAAAAAGCAGCAAAACACACAGCAGAGCCAGCAACCAGGAGAGAATAAAACGGCAGCACAGTAGGAAAAAAAAACCCAATGAAAAATGCAAGAATCCAAAGGAGAAACGTTAAGTAGATTAAATGATAACAATGCAGAGGAGAAAAAATGTAGTGTAAAGGCAAGAGTGAAAGGCACCACCAACAGAGGATAGCAAAAACTATATAGCATAGAGCAATCTAGAAAACGCAAACACAAGCAGCTAAAGGAGAAAATGTACGCAGCTAAAAGATGATCCAAAACAACACAGCAATGGAGACGCAATCCATCAGTAGAGAAAAATTGGAAAGCTTTAATTTCCAACACTTTGAAATTAAAGCTTCTCTTTCGGCATTTAGCTAGTGTAATTAATCGCTTGGAAAGGAATAGGTCAATGACAATTTCATCGCAGCAAAGACTCACGGTAAAGGAAAAAATAACTATTGAAACCAACAAGTGGGAGAGCTAAGAACAAATCATCACGAGTTGGTGAGGAAAACAAACCAAACGAAACCCATACACGAAACCCATACCAGAACCCATCAGCAAAACCAAATCCTTACCCCTTCCACACCCATCAACGAACCCAAAACGAAACCCATACCAGATGAACAAAAACGATGCAGAGGCAAGAGTTAAGACGAACCAGATGCACAAAGATGATGTGCGACAGCGACGAAGCAGGTGGAAGAAGGAGGTGCGACAGTTGGGAACGAGGACGTGCGAGAGATTCCGAAGGACAGGTCTTCGGAAGTTGGGAAGGAGGAGGCGCGAGATAGAGAAGGCTGACTGGTTCAGAGGGGTTGGGGTAATTTTGGGAGTGAGGGTTGGTTTCAGCCGGTAACAGAGACAGAATCCCTTCTGTCTGTCAAATTTGAGAGTCACAACTTTTTACTGCCCCTGTTTATCAGTGACGGTTGACAAAAAATTTGGGACAGTAACCAAACGCCCCTAATGGACAGGATTATTGTGTCCTGTCAACTGTCCCCAGTCTTGGGGACAGTAACCATACGCAGGGTTATGGTCCTGAAAGATGAAATGTATATATAAGATAGCTTCAGGGTTCCCTAAAATTTGCATTTTCACTCAATTTCACTTCAGCCCAAATTTGGTTCCGATGAGAGTCACCTCTTCGTTTTGCGGCAGAAGAGTGAGTGGGTATGGCTTAGAATTAAAAATGAAACGAAGTTTCTGTCTTTTCTATCAGATCGGTGATTTACCAGATTGTATATGTGAGGTTGGGGTTTCTAACTTTGATTCTATTACCCCTTCTTTTGGCCGCATGATTTTAGTATGAAAAGTATGACCTTTTATTTTTTCATGGCAGAATGACTCAAGCTGACCCAGATTTTGAAGCTGTCAGGCCTCAATCGGGTTGTTCGGGCTTGTTAAATCTTCCTTCGGTGTCAGAGCGCGAGGTTTTTCTTACTGAATTTCGTGTTTTTTTTTTCCTTATTCTAATGCAAATGTGTTTGTGCAAATTGTAAATCTGACGTTTTTAACGGTTTTTATGGGGCTGATGCTTGGGATTGAAAGGTCCTTTAAACCTAGTTTGGCTCGAAGAACCTGATGTAAGTTTCTTTTCCTTTGATTGTTGCATCTATTCCTTTAATTATGTGTTTTTCTTTGTTTTATTGGTCCTATAATTTTATTTATCACGTTGAAATTGAAATTTAAGCTTTTTTTCCCCTTTGTTTAGGGTAGCGTTTGTCTTTTTTCTTTCCTTTTGGTAAACAATGGGTAGCGTTTGTCTTTTTTATTTCCTTGTGGTAAACAATCTCACAATTGCTTGTGACAGGCCATGGTTGATTCAAATTGCTGCGGACGGATTTGGCAATGAAAAGCTTAATATCAAAATGTGTTATTTTTCAATCTCCTAAACTTTATACATTGTTGGCCAACTGACACTCCCTTAATGCGTAAGAATTAGGATTCTTGTTGTTAATGAAAATTGTTTACAAGCTTCTAAACTTCAAACCACTTGTTTACATTTTTGCAAAGATGTAGCTGCTGAGTCCATACATTAGAAGGAAAAAGGATACAGCTTACATAATCATACATACGTATAGCTTTGGACTAACCACCACTTTTTTGTGGGATATAACCCTTGCATTTACGTGTTGAGCTTCTAACTTGATCTTACTCTTGCATACCAGATTACACATAATTATCATTGCAATTAATTGCTTTCCATTTTTGTTCCCAAGAATACTCGAAGTCTCAATATTCTAGCGTCATAAATGAGTAGCCATGAGAGTCCAGAAATATCTCCATTTGATCCCAATGAACAAACAAGTGATACTTGATTGCAAAGTGATTGGCTTGACAGTTGAGGAAACGATAAAGATTCATGTTTTGTCGGGTTTTTTAGTTTTCCTTATGCTTTGGTTAGCTTTGTTTATTTTCTTTCTCCCTTTTCTCCACTTCAAGGGCAGTTAGACTTTTACCAGGGAACCCATATTAAAAACAAGGTCCCAATCCTCAGTATTAACCGTTTGAACGTCATGGCAGTTAGATTGTCTAATGAAGGTGCCAAGCCCTTTAGGAGCTTTCAGTTCTTGGAACCATTAACAACTTGAATGTTCCTGAAATAACTTGATTTTCCAAACCATTCTTCAAAAAAATGTTAAACTTCCATTGACAAGATGTGTGCTTCTGTTTTCATCACTTCACCACCCCTCTCAATCATTGAAGCACTGTTTACCACGTATGGAAAGAGGAAAGAAGGCCTATACCCCTATACATAGTCATTTATACTTATTCCCTTCTCTGAAAGTCACTGGGTTAGATTTACCATGGTAATGTTTTTTGTTTTTGGTGTAAGATTTACCATGGTAATCGCCAACCACTTAAGATTATATCTTTAGTTTTCACATGTGGCAATAGTATGATGTTTTCATTAAAAAGGTGTTGTGTCAAACAGCCACCTTTGTAAATTGGCTTCAAATAGTAACCCTAATAGCATAAATGGGAGACAACAAATACTTACTATTATTTGATCCCTTAATTGACACTTATAAATGATTTGAGCTTAGCTAAAATTAGCCTGTCTATATTTATTTTCTTACCTTTATCTTATCAATGTTCTTGGATTTATTTAACTTGATGCAAACTTTTGATTTTGTAATTTTGGTACTTCAATCATGTAGTCTAATAAATGTAGCTAATCATGGTCTAGAGATGCCGACACCATTTGACCATATGAAACAAGGCTTTCTTAATTGACTTGTGCAGAAAGCTACATGCTGGGGGGATTACAAAGATTTATGAACTGCCTTGCTTTTATAATTCTGTTGGTTTTTGTCAGTTCATTATAGGGTGAAAACGTGTATTTAGTTTCTGGCTCACTGAGTTATTGTGAATTGGTGCTTCAAATGTTTTGCAGCTTATGGCAATTCTTGGTGTTCAAAAGAGAAGTTTATTTTTACTGTAATTAGTTAATTCTACTAATTAATAATATTTTTCTTGTCTGCTTGCTTTGGCATTTAAGAACTTAATTTGGGCGAACCTTCCATGCACAATTAAATAATGCATGCAAATGTTTAAGAGACAAGTTTTTATGCCGTAAAACTTTCCTCTCTCTAGATTTATTAACAATATGCTGGTGCACCCAAAGCTTGCTATGGTGTCTCAGACCATTCAGCTTTACAATTTGAGAAGGTTGTGATGGATCATGTGTGTGGTTGTGGCATCTTATCAACTCATAATGAGAATAGAGCTTTCAAGCAACTTGCAAGAAAGCAAACATGTCCTCCACTCAGATATTGTTACAGCTTATTGCTACTCTTCATTAGGTGTTTGGATGCTTACATTACTGTGTTAGTATTGTTAAGTAATATTCAAGTTCTTTTTATTAATTTCTTGGTGAAACTTAATCCTTTTGATATGAAGCAATGCCATGTTTCTCCTTCCTGGGTGTTCTCAAAAGTTTCTTCTTTCTGTGTTGAAATTTGCTTTAAATTTATGGACGACTATGATTACTTTGTCCATGTTCTTAATAACCAAATTAATTAAGCATATAACAGAGTTATTTGTGTTGACTGGTGAATCTTTCTGATTGTAGTTATTCTGTGGATCCATCCTTTTCCTATGTGAATATGTGTTAGAGCTTCCAAAAGAGGATGAAAGTTTTCCAGATGGACTTGGTATGGCTCGACTTCATCTGTGGGTGTAGTTGCTGTTCTCTTTCATTGATGGTAAAAGTTGGTGGAGCTTCAGAAAATAAAGAGTGGCCAGCTTGACCTAATAAAGGCAGAGGATGCAGTTCAGATGGCATTGGAAGCTGTTGCTAATAGTTTAAAAGTCAACCCCACACGGCTGGACCATTTTGAAGGGGCGATGATTGACAAAAGCTTTTTAGACCATTTTTAAATAATCAATGCTAATTTATGCGGGTTATGTTGATATATCTGTACCTATGGTTCTTCCATAATTGTTGCTATATGTGAGGAAGAAGAGAATATGAAGATGTAATTGGTTTCTGGTATGTAGAAGAAGAGAGATCGGAGGATCTTTATGAACTATGAACAGATCAGTGATTTACCATATTAAAATTTGGCATTCATTTTCATGGCTGGAAAACTATTTTGCTTAGTAACAACTCGATATAACATGAATATGAAATGAGCTTTACAAAATGTTGTCTGATTATAAATAGATTGTTATGATAAGAATTTTAATTTGAATAAATAATTTATTTTACTTTGCGAGGTTGAAAAAGCAACACATACATTTGAGGGCAATGGTTAAAAATAAATTTATTTAATTAAAAATAGTTTTTTTCATTGGTATAGTTTCTTTTTCCTTTTACTTGTTCTGGGGATTTCCATCTGCGGAAGTCATTTGAAAGGAGATAGTAATCATAGTATGGCGAACTTTTTCTTGTGCTTTAGAACTCTGGTGTTACTTGTACAACCAAAAGTTGGAATATGAAACGTCTTTAGATCTGGAAAGTGATTGCATTTGCCTAATATTTTGGTTACTTTGCTTCTTAATTTAGAATATGGATTCGGAAAAGTAAACTGTTACAGCTTGTTTGGTGTGCGATAAATTGAATTCAATTTCATCTATTTGGAAGTTAAAAAAGAGAGTGAATTCAATTCCACAAGAATTCAAATCCCACTTTTTTAATGAATTCAATTCCTGTGCAAAACCAAGTGAATTGAACTTCACTGTGCCACCACGTGAATTCTTCTCCTCTTCTCCTCTTCTCCAACTCTTATATTTTCCTCTTCTTCTCTTCTCCAACCGTAATAATAATAATAATAATTATTATTATTGTTTTAATTATAATAATTAATATAATAATAATAATAATAATTAAAGGAAAAATAATCATACTAATAATATAAATAATAATTATAATAACCCATACATAATTTCAAAATTATAACACATTAAAATAATTTTATTTACATAATAATAATAAAACTATAATTTAAAAATTAAATTATATAAACATCAATTTATATTTGATTTAATAATTAAAAATAACTGAATTCAAATATATAAATAATTATTAAAAATATTTTTAATTATTAAATCAAATATAAATTGAATATATTGTGAAGATAATTGAATTCAGTGTAATTGAATTCAATTCTAATATTA
>JANZLX010000003.1:29229908-29241694 GCA_025531955.1 Erythroxylum orinocense | reverse complement strand
TTGTGGCATCTTATCAGCTTGTAATGAGGACAGGACTTACAAGCAAGATGAAGAGAAAGCAACCATGTCTTGACAGATTTTGTCACAGCAAATTGTTCAGTTCATGAGTTTTCAGTTGTGTTGGCATTCAACGATTGCAGTCATTGATTGGTTTCCTTTACACAAGCATACTCTCTCGAACAAGATTTTAAATTCTTGCCTTTGTTTAATGATCAGAATGGTGTGCATTCCAGTTAAATTATACCTTGATCTTGCATGATAAAATTGTTGGTGAAGAGGAAGTTCACAGAAGTAAAACAAATTTTTAGAAATGCCTAGGCTGACATTTCTTTGCAACAACTTTTGAAAATCTACTATCAAGATCTTGCATTTTCTATTTATTCTAAGCACAACACCAGTAGTCTCAATTTCTTTATATATATATATATTTATATGCAGCTTCTTGAACATGTTAGGCTCTGTAAGTAACATTTGGTTAGTTTTATGATTTTACTTGAGGTGAATCATATTTCTAAGGTTCGAATTTTGCTAACTTATGCATATATATGGTGGTCAACGTTGGATCATTAGAGGCAAGTTGCCTTGGGTTTTCTAAGGTGAAATAACTTCTTAAAAGTCAGCTCATAGGCATGCATATGTATAAGTAAGGTTTTCAAGTCCGATCTGTGAATATTTTCTTGTTCTTTTAGGCACATGTTGAACTAGCACCAATATTTTATGTTTTGACGAAGATTAAGGTCAAATTGGTTTTGACATATTTCATAGAAATGATGTGGATGCAATGGAGAAGACTTGTCATCCTATACCCCTATTGATTGGTCTTCTGTTTTATAGACAAAACTTCTCGATTTTCTTGTTAGATGTAGCATCAGTTTTGTTGCTGTTAAATCTGATTAATCTTATGCATAACCTTTAAGGACGTTTTTGATAGCCTTTAAATTTATATTTATACTACAATGTTAATAAGTTGTCAATTAAACCTTACCATGGCTTCGAGTGGATTCTTTTTGGTTTTTATGGATTCCTAGTTGTATTGAACGCAAAAATGTTCTATATGATCTTGAATCAAGATAGCATACCAGAAAACAATAGTACAAGGTCAAACTTGCGATGTTAGATTGTTTTAACAAAACGGTAATGTTAATTTCATGGCTTATTTTACCAGTGCCTGCAGGGAAATTCTTGGATTCACTCAAGTCATTAGTTTACAAATTGTTTCAATACGCATTATAGCCTTGAAAACTATTGTTAGAAGAACGATCATGTATATTCATTAGGTGCAAATTGTGACGGTTGAGATGTATTCTGTGAGACTTAAGATTAGTTTAGGCGAAACCTTTAGCTGTCTTCTTCCCTTCTATTGCTATATATGGAGTTGTCTGTAGAGTAAATGGGTTTAAAAAATATGTAAGAGAATCCAAAATATGGATGTTTCTGTATAGATTCTTTGTTTAGACATAACCATGTGCTAGCTTTTTGTACGTAACCCTTTTCCGTAATTTATGTCGCCTTGAACAGTTCATCACAGCACCCGATCTTGCAAAGACATCAAGTCCTTAGTAATGGTGGGAACAGGTAACATGGTTGTGAAGAATGAGACTCCAATATTAAACAATGAGACTTCATTATGTTGCAACCTGGAAAGAAAGATCAGAACGTCATGAAAAAGTGGAGTAATGGTAGGGAGCAACAAATAAAGTGGAAGAAGACTCTTAAAAAGCAGAAGGTAAATCAATAAGATAGGTGTTTTTCTTCATTGTCAGATAGATTTGATTTATTGTTCCACTTAATGGGCTAAATTTATTCTCGTTCTCGTTTTTGCTTCTATCCTGTGTTCATGAAGTAAGTTATGTCCTTGATAAGAAGCTAACATCAACATTGAGGTTAGGTTATATGAAATAATTGAATATTTGAACAACCAAATTCCTTTATTCTACCTGAAGCCCCTAATATTCTGAATCTGATAATCATTAAACCGTCTGGTTATTTGGTGTTAATTGATGGTTGCATTTGACAAAATTCGATATCAATGGAAGATTAAATTAAGAAGAGTAGTATTGCTTTCTCTTGATGACGGATCTAGACCCTGATTATATTATATTATTGTGACTGACAGTAATGCATTTGTTAATCCTAATTTTACTCTGAAACATCAATTTCAACATCTCATAGCTTAAGGAAGTATCCGTTTAGTGGAAGAGAGTTTGCATTAGTATACTTATAATGATCTAATAATATTCATTACATTCCTTTTCAAGTATATCAAAAAGGGTAGATGCTCCATCATGCATTCGACAGAAATCTTTTAATCTCCATTAATAGTATCTTTCACTTCTCTTAGTTACATGAGATCTTCCATTTCTATAAATAGCATCCTTCACTTCGATCTTCCCATCAATCATATTTTTCACTCCTCTTTTCTGTTGAAAATAAACTTGACAATATATAAGAGCTGCTGCAGATGACGTTGATTGAGACTGGAATTTGAAGGGACTATTCTTATCCAAATTTTGCGTATCATATATCAAATTAAAGCTCTGTCTGTCTAGTTTCCAACGGTTCAAGTCTTGAGTTAATCCAATCATTATTGAAGAAGTTATGGTCAATTTACTACAGACTGTTCAGATGCACTGTATTGAATTTGTCCTTTGAGTGTCTAAACGTCTTAGGCTCTAGAATTTTCTTTTGAGTAGTATATAAAGCCTTGTAATCGTGCTATGCAAGATCAAGTTGTCAATAAGAAATCTACCATACTTTCCTCTTCTTTGTGTGTCTTGGGCTTACCCTATCTTCCAACATTTTCATTTTCTGCCATCTTTGCTCCCAATGGTGCATCATGTTCCGTCTAATTCATGTGACACAGAAATAAAACATGATGCTTTAATGCTTGTCTCGGCCAGGGTCTTGGTCTACAAGAATCAAAGAAGGCTAATCCAGTGAATGTATATATCTAGTAAAACGCAGGGGAATACTCACTAGATATTGACTCGGACATCGACTTCTTGTGTCCTGCTCAAGGTTTCCCTGGTACACAGTCAATTCATGACTTCTACATGCCCATGTATGAAACCCTATGAAACCGATGTGATTCTGTCCTCTATAGGAACATCAGAATCTAAGGTAAATTCTTCTTCTATATAATCATGTAGGCTGTAGCTACAAGTCATGTTAAGTTTGAGACCTACCCCCAGCAAAACCGACCCAAAGATGCCCAAGACGGCTTTGTTTGTTAGGTTCAAAGGAGGCTTTTGAGAAATACGACTCTTTCAATAAGCTGTTTATTGCATGTTATACTTAACCATTCACTGAAGATCCTCATTAAAGAATCCTTATCCTCCAACCTAGACATGAAGAAACACAGAAATTGTTAGTTAACTGATTAACATAACATTTTAAAAGGAAAAAAGAAGAAGACATTGAGCATTGAAATGAGAAACTCTAACCTCAACATAACTATCTGGTAAATCACCGATCTGATACAAAAAAAGAAACATTGGATTGGATGGTATTTCTTTCTTTTCTTCTTCCTCATTTTTATAACCTTAAAGAGGCTGAGGAAGGATTATGATATGGGGCTAATGCAGATAAGCTTATGGTTGAACAAACAAGGGTTTGAGTGAGGAAATCTGATGATACTATGAGTTGCTTTTATACTGATAATCCACCAGTTCCCTCTGATGTATTAAGGGAAAGTATAATCTGAGGGTCATAATTAGTTTTAAATGTCATAATTACTTGAATTAAATATCTAAATATTATTAGAGTAATATTCATTGGTATTCTAAATGATCATTAATTACTCATCATTAACTTTTTTTCTATTTTAAAATCATTTCAAATTTTAAAACCCAATACAAGTCTGCATTCAATTCACACCTAAATAGAAAGGAAAACAAACTATTAAAATTAACTAGATTAACAAATATTTAACCAAATCTAATTTAACATTAAATATTTATAGCCTATCCATGAAACATAAATTTTATTTATTTTTTTAAATTTTTGTTACTAAGAAGTATAAAGATATTTAATTTTCAAATAGACCAAAAAAGATTATAGTTGATTTAATAATCAGTTTTTCGGTCCAAACCAAGGAGTCTGATGCAAAATAGATCTCGTTCTATTTTTATTCAGAGATTTTTTATAAAAATAATGAATTAAAGTTTGAAGAAAAAGAAAATTAGATATATTACTATTTACTATTTAATTATTAACAGATAATATTATATAAAGTTTGAAGAAAAAGAACCTTAGATATATTACCATTTACTATTTAATTATTAACAGATAATATTATATAATTCATTTAATAATTAAAATAAAACTATCTAATAAATATTAAAATATCTTTAAAATATAGATTCTAAAATTTTTAAAGCAATTATTTTACGATTTTAATAATTAAGATAGATATTAAAAATAAATATTAGTTTGTAAATAAAATTTTGCTTATTTAATTATTTATTTTAATAAAATATAAATAAATATTTTACAAGATTTGAAAATAAAATAATTCAATTAATTCAAAAAATTAATTATTTGTAAATTTTTTATAATATTTAATTATTATTATTAATAAAAGTGTAATTATATCGACATTAACAAGTAAATAGTTTTTTTAATCGAAAAACATATATAACAGAGAAATAGCATGACTAAGAATCTTTCTGATGATCTGCAACAAGAACTAGAAATCACTATTAGGATTTGAAAGACAAAAATTAAGTAGTATAACACTAGTATACTTATAGAAACCATTTCTAAAGTTAAGAATAAACTCTTTAAACAAAATAAGCAGAGTCAAAATACACAAATTATCCCAATTCATATTATTTAGGTGGGGATTTCAGTGATTTATCATATTAAATTTTAGAATTTATGTTCATGGTTGTAAAACTATTTTGTTTTTAATTTGTAAGGCTTGAAATAACATTAATATGACAAGAACTATCACTGCACTTGAGAATAATATTTTCTTTACGATAAGAAAATAGTATATAATTGTATATTATAACGATTTTTGGAGTTCTAATTTTCTAAAACATAAAAATATCATTATAAAACACTTCTCAGATGAAAGTAAACGCCAATTTTCTTTTTGGTATATGATATATCTTTTTTTTCAGTTTAAATTAGTGAAAGTAGTTTAAGAGTCACTTTATAGTGTTTGAAATAATTTTTTAAAAATAAAATACATTTATTTAAACTGATTTTCCATTTTTAAATTATTAATTAAAATAATGATTCCATTTTTAATTAGAATGTAGTGGTAATTAAATCTAAAATACAATTTCTTAAAATTTATATACCAAAACATAAAATGAAAGAAATAAAATGTGAATTATTTAATCAATTAACAGTGAATGATATATTATTCATTACTTCAAACACATGACATATAAATTTCTATTTTGTCGAATTTATTTTCGATTAAAAGTTTTTTTATTTTTATTTTTAAAAATGAAATAATTACATTAATTATAGGTGAAGTTAATATAACATTACAATGAATAGAGGTAAAAGACATGATTTAGATTATGGTCTTCATATATGAAATATATGTAAGGACACTCTTTGTGCCCCATCTCTCCATCTTTAATTTAGACCCAAAAATTGGCTCCAGTGAGAGTCAATTCTTCCTTTTACGGCTACAATGTGGCCTGTAATGGCCTAGAAGTATAAAACGAATCAAAATTTTCAACTTCTTTTTTAATCAGATCAGTGTTTTACTAAGATATGTCAGGTTAAGGTTTCTAATTTTGAATTTGGGTCTAATTTTAGGTTTATGAATCTAATGTTTTACTTTGTAATGTGCCAGATTAGCTCAGTTGTCCGCATTGGAAGCCATTGGGCTTCTTTTTGGTTGTTCAATTATGTCTAAATTTGACCCTTGTTCTTTGCACTCAAGGTTTGATTTTGAGTTTTTTTTTTTAATTTTCTGTGCAAACGTGATCTTGTGAAACGCAAATATGTAAATTTTAAAGGACTTTTAGGGTTCACAATTGGAATTGAAAGGTTATGAGCAAGAAGCTGTGGTAAGTTTCTTCCTTTTTGACCTCTATTCCTTCAATTGAGTTTTTCTTTCTCATTTCTCGCCGCTTATTAGAAAAAGGTAGCCCTTTCTTTTTTGACTCGCAGATGTATAAGAATGAATTTATTCGATTTTGAGGTCTCAAGTTCGAGTACTAGAGAGGACAATACCTTTGAAAGTTGTGGTTGCGTGCAAACTTGGAATATGCGAGGCCCAGTTCACCCCGGTACGCAAAACACGGACCCAACATAAATTCTTTATATGAATTTATTCAAAACATCATATACATCTACTAGGAATATGTGCACCCTTAGCTATTCAATTGACTTTCGGTATGTTTCCACATTTTTAGGATCCCTCATGAAAATTTTGTTAAGGTATCCTAGTTCTTGAAAGACTTTAGTTAACTATCCATAATATTTAAAGAGAGGTCTTTCACTTTGTTTTGCTGGAAACATCTTTTGGTTTAGGGCAAAAAATTACAATTCATCACTTCCATCATGGAAGGCTTTTACTAGTGCACTCCAGATTTCTCAGGTAATCATAAGTATCGCTTCGTAATCTGAACTCATAAACATTAGCAACCATCTTAACTTTTTGATTTTCAGCATACTACTTTTCATAAACATCTTTAGATTTTGTAGGTGGCTTTGTTTCGTCAAGGATATAAGAAAGTTTCCCCCTTTTAGCACATCTATCAATTGTGACCAAATATCATAATTTGATTTAGAAAGAATGATGTCTACGTTAAACACTCCTTTAGATTGAACATAACTTTCACTTATCTTCAAAAGATTTTGTATGTTCTACTACGAACTTGAAAGATGGGAAGAAGAAGAAGAAAAATAATTATGTACATCGTTAATTTCTTAAAAATGTACTAGTTATAATGTACAATAAAGAAAAATGCCTCAACAATTAATCATATGGTTATAATTTGGAGTCCAAACATATAATTACAGGTGTACAATCTCATCAATTATAGAGAAAAATATCAATGTGTTCTCCATTCTTTCAGCTCAGTGACCTTTTTAGATGTCAATATAGCTTCGTTCATCTCATTTGTTTTGCAAGTGTCCATCAAAAGTCCACAATTTGGGCTCCAGAATATCAATAAATGCCAACAAAGAAAACTTTTGCAGTGAAGGGCATAACAATAGACCAGGTGATTTTTTTTATAAAAAAAATTCATATTAAAATGACTTTTTGTCATGTAATAGTACTTTATGTATCAAGAAGTGTATCTTAACTCTTCAAATAACCAATGGTGAGACATCATTGTGACCCAAATTCACCATGAGCAAAACAATCGTGTTCTTGGTTGATGCTTAAGAGTCCATGAATAACTGCGGAAGATGAGAGTGTTCATTTGCCAGAAGGCGGCTGTAGGTTCAACGTGAACAACTTACATGGATGCACGCACCAAGAAGTAGAGAAGAGAACGTGTAGATTTGTACGACGAGAGACAAGAAGAGGATTTATGTAATGTAGAAGAAAGCAAATCTATGACTTACGAGATTAGCAATTATATAGTTGTAATTATTATTTACTTTGTTAACTTAAGGAAGCAAAAAGAAATTTACTTGTTATATTTCAAATTACATACTTAAAATAATCAATTTCATTTCTAATAAGAATATAATTTAATTTAATTTAAAATGTTGACTTACAATATAAACATATTATCAATTATTTCAACTAAATAAAATATATTTTTTTACTTGAGAGATTTTATATTTATTTTTCATATTTTATCATTAACATTACACCGATTCCAACAATATTAATAAATGTTATTCACTTTTTGTACTCAAGTTCAAAACATAGGAAATATAAAAAGCATTTAATACTAATAAATGAAACAAAATCTCAAGTTCTTCAATTAAATTTATTTCTGTTGAATTAAAAAAAATAGAAGTAATGTGCAATAAAGGTGAAGAAACCAAAAGACAAATGATTCAGATTATGGTCTTAATCCTGGAACGTATATAAGAACACTCTTTGTGCCCCATCTCTCTACCTTCAATTCAGACCCACAAATAGGCTCCAATGAGATAGTCACCTCTTCGTTTTCCAGCTACAATATGCCCGATGATGGACTAGAAGTAGAAACCGAACCAAAAGTTTTCAGCTTATTTTTTTATCATATAAAATATGTCAGGTTAGGGTTTTTAATTTTAATTTCGGTTCTATAAATCTAATGTTTTACCTCCTGATGTGCTAGATCAGCTCTGCTGTCTCCACTGGAAGCCAATGGGCTTATTTCTAGCTGTTCAACTATGTCTGAATCTGACTTCATTGTCAGCTCTGAAGGTTTGATTTTGGTGTTTTTCTTTAATTATATGTAAAAACGTGATTATGAGAAATGTAATTTTATGTATTTAATGGATTTTTAGGGCTGATGCTTGGAGTTGAAAGCTTCTGAGCCTTGCTTGGCTCCATGAAACTGTGGTAAGTTTCTTCGTTTTTGATTTAGCCATGTATATTCTTTCAATTGAGTGTTTATTGCCTCTATTGTTATGTAGGTTTCTTTCTGTTTGATTTCTGTATCTGATACTTCAACTAAGGATTTGTTCATGTGTGATTTCCATAATTTTATCTTCATACAAGAATTTTTTTTTTTAATCTTGTTGTCTATATCATCTTGTTTGCTATTTGCCCTGTTTTTTAGTTGGGGTTGCATTAGTGATTGAAGTTGCATTGCCTCGTGGTAAACACGCTTTTTGTTTTGTATCATTGTTGTTGAAAATTTTAACATAAAAACCTAACCTTTTGATGAAAACTTGATGAAAATATTAGGCCATGTATATGGTGGATAAGCCAGCCTTTTTTCTAAAATGGCATATGAATACAACACCTGAAAATTAAAACTATTCTACTACCAAGGCCATTCATTTAAAAGGAAGGTCATGTTTAAATATTTTTCATAGTTACCTATATGGTTTCTGATGCATTAAGAAAGTTTAAACCTGATATCTGTATGTTTAATGGGAGATCACCACTGCTTTTACACGGTAAGTTTCTGGCGTGATTGTAGCCTAAGAAGCATGTTTGCTCATAATTCAATTAGCTCTTTTCATTTTAGCTCCTAGAATGCTGGAATCACAATCTCAAGTCTCATGAATGAGGCACCAAAGCCCTGAATTATCTGGCTCTATTTGATTATAACGGTCTAATATTTGGCATTTATATTGGCAAGAAAATGGCTTGGGAATTTAAGGAACGACAAAGAGCCGCATATCGAATTGTTGATCTTTTTATGCTTTGATTGGTGCAATAAATTAAAAACCTCTATCAACGACATGATATTGATTCCCTTTCTTAAAAGTGCTTGAGGCTTCCAATTTTATTTCTTAAGGTTACTTGTTTAAGCCAAGTAAGACATTGCTAGAAGAAAGATAAGGAAAAAAGAAAAAGACATTGCTAATTGTTCAAAGGTTCATAAAACAAAGACCGAAGAAGAACTAATAGTTGAAGGATGAAGACTGAAGCGAAGATGAAGATTTTATATGTCAGAGGCTAAATGGATAAGATCCACGACTTCACGTGTCCGGGATTCTGCATATCTACTAGTTGTCTTGTTTAGCAGAGCATGTATGGTTGTTTTTAATATTTCTTTTAGTAGACAACCTACTCTTCTTGGTGATTGTCTTCACAGATCAGAAATTTCCTTGAGACATTCTAACTGTTCTTTGTCAACTTCTTTTTCCGTTTATTTTTTTATAATGGGAGGTTATCAAGTATTCTAATTTAAAACAAAAGCAGAAGTGATTTGACCAAACTAAACATATATTAATATTAATTATTAAAATATTAAAAATCGACAGCCGCTATCTTTATTTGGATGCGTACTGGGTGAATCTTTGGATTGATACAATAGCTTGTAATCACGTCAATTAAATACTCCACAATAGACAAGCTATATATGACAAGCTTAATCGAGAGAGTATAGGTAGGAGAATTCAAACACAAGATCTTTTGATCCCATACCTCCCTCTATCGATTCAATCACTCCTATGGGGCTATTTCAAATTGGTTGGACTCAATTTTACAAATTATCAATGTATTTTGTAATTTTAAATATGATTCTTTAATAGATTTAGTTTTATAATACTTATTCAATTGCAATCAAGTTTCATTGTAAATTCTAATTGTAGACTTTAAAACGATGCAGTTTTTTAACATGGCACAACAGATGATATTATATGTTACAATGCATAATGTAGTTTAGTAATTCGTAGTTAGAGTTTGTAATAAAAGTTGATAGCCGAGGAACAAATATTATAAAATCAAAATTATATGGAGTTATTAATAATATTTAAAAAGAAAAAATATAGATTAATAATATGTGAAACTATAAGGTTAGCTAATTTTATACTAAAATATTTTAAAACTCTTCAAGTAATATTATAAAAATGGCATATATTTTTCATTAAATATGAATAGGATATAGAAGAAAATAAATTAAAATATAGAAAATAAAAATATGGGAAGTAGATAAGTAAATTAACTTGTTTAAATATACCAAAATTTAACAAGAAATTACCAAAATTTAACAAGAAATTAAAGAAAATTAAACAAAAAAGGAAAGTAGTCAAAGAGTCAAAAGTAGATAACCTCGAAATTATCGAACATGGCATCTATATAAAAATATAGCAAAGGCTTATCTTTTGCACTGCACGTCTGCACCTAATCTTTCTCGTGGGGATTGTCCTTACTCCATATGATATGAGATACTATGTGCTATTCACCGGCGAACTAGCAACTCATGGCCTAAGCGTTGGTGAGAAAGTTTGCACCTTTTCAATCATCAGATCGGTGATTTACCAGAACATACGTCACAGGTAATATTGATAGGGTTTTGTTGTTTTCATTTTATCATCTTATTTGCTCTAATGCGTCGGGGTCTATGAACATAGCAAGTTAACGTTCTCTATGTTCCAGATCGGATCAACCAACACCATATTATGAAGATGTCTTGCTTTGTTATAAAGCTGACTTCAATTCTCAGTCTTAAAGGTTTTTCTTTGTTAACTTTTTTTTTAATTTTTCTGCTTATGGGCAATCATGTTCGATTGATCTAATGTTGTTGGTTGATCTGTAGCCCTGAGCTTGGTGTTGATACGTTTCGAATCTATCTTTGCGTGATAACCATATTGTAAGTTTCTTTTCCTGTTTGGTAATTAATATATCTTTGTCTCTACCTTAATGGTTTCATTCTTATTTATGTTCTTTTTTGCTTTTATTTGTCGTTCTTCTTCCTCATTGTTGAGTTGAGGCCTTTTTCTTGCTTTCATTTGTTGTTTTTCTTCGTCATTATTGAGTTAAGACTTTTATTTGCCCTTTATCAAGTTTTTAAAATATTAACTTGAGGTTTCCAATCTGTTCCTGTCGATTTCAGTTTCCCTAGAATACTCAGTTCAATATTTTGGTAATTTATTTGATTCGTGAGGTAGATTCTGGAATGAATGTTCTAACAAATTTGTACTACAATACCAATGGAATTGCAGGTGGAGTTGCTGGAGTTGAACATAGAACAGATAACTCGGTTTAGAGAATATGTTTGATGGATGCACTTAGGGCAGCGAGGATATCGTTCAAAACGGCTTTAGTATGCATGCCTGCATGATCAATATAAAAAAGAGAACCCATATTGGACTGTTTTCTTAGCGATCAGTTCGAAAAGAAATACAGTGCGTAGAAGGACCACATTATGCAGAAGATGTAAGAAGGAAACAGAAGTTGATGGATGAAG
>JANZLX010000003.1:29205078-29219780 GCA_025531955.1 Erythroxylum orinocense | reverse complement strand
TCAATTCCTACAATCTTTACACTCTTTGTTACCAATTCCTTGCTGTTTTGGGGGTGAAGGGTCTTGTTAGATTGATTTAATTTAGGTTTGGGAACAATCATTGAAACGGAGGTGATCTAGACATTGATTCTAGGTTGTTGCCGTATCAAGTTGCATAGTGTTGGCTATTGGCATCACCGTGGGAAGGCAACTAATTGTCCATGGTGAGAAGCATGCATAGGGTTTGGCTATCTCCTAATTGTTCTACCAAAAACAGAAGATGAATAGTTAATAAAGCAGCTAGCTGTCACTGCTTACGATAGCTGCAATTTTGTAGTAGCCTTGAGATAATTCATATCTTGGTTCTTAACTTTGTGTTTTCATTTTTTTCCTTTTCTTTTCTTTATTTTCCCTATTCTTCTTCGTTCTTGTTCCATGAAGACAAGTGGATATGAATATTTGGAAAATGACCCAATTATAGAGCTTTCAACTTACTTTAGCCCATTTGCTTATGAATTGTGCTTAAAACCATATATGAGTCAAAATGAGTATCTTAAGCAATTTCATGTCATTAATCGCTAAGTGCTATGGAATAATTATACAATCAATTAAGCACTTATCAATTTCCTCCACACTTAACTTTTGATTGTCCTCGAACAAAACATATAAATTAAAATAACCGACCCAAAATATTTACTCATTTCCCATATGTTCCAGGAGTACATAATCATAATAAAAGTTAATTGAATTTTATAAATCATTCTAGGCGTTCGAATATTTTCTTACACATTCAAAAGGTTTAGAGATTTGGTAAAAATTGGAAATGAAAACAAACTCGAAACAGTGCAATTTGAGCTAAACCCCAAAGTGGTCTAAAAATAGGCAAACTATCAGTCCACGAACAAATCACATGACAAAGTCTAATTATTCCTTAATATTTGTATAGAAAAAGTAAAAAATGGGTTTCTTGGTCTTCTAGATATTTGTCCATCTATGTCTCTAGTTTCCAAAACACCAAAGATTAAGCCGTTTGGACTTCTAACATATGAATTATAGACCAAATGTCACATGCTGTTCCAAAATAGGAACAACATTAGGTCATCATTTTAGATATCAATTTCCAAAATCATAAAGCTAGAATTAAGTTAAAGTCTCTTCTATAGATATATATTTCTGTCTTATTTTTCATATGCATCTAAAATCACCAAATTTAGAGGTCTGTAGGGTGATTTATGACCAAACAATGCGACTAGATCAATAAACCCTAGATAGAATTCCACAACACTACAATCTCTTGTCACATTCAACCAACTCTATACAAAATAGCACCAAAGTATCATCCCATAAACCATTACACATCCAAATGAATATTTTTACACATTCAAATTTACACAAATACATAAGTTAAATAAGTGAAGTCTCAAACTTTAAAATTGGAAAAGTAGTTCTTCTAATGCTTTTCCTTCCCTTCCTCTCTAGCTTTGCTTGAATCACCAATTGAAAAATGATAGTGTGAAGAAGGTGAAATGGAGAGGAAAAAAATCTGAAATTAAGTCATCAAATGGTTGTCCATATTCCCTCTTCATATGTCTTTTCATGAATTTAATTACTAGTCTTAGACACATGTTTCAATCCCATTGGACCATATGTCACAATCCTATTGGATCATGTGTTACAATCCTATTGGACCACATGCTATAATTCTATTAGACCATGTGTCACAATTCTATTAGACCATGTGTTACAATTCTATTGAACACACATGCTATAATCTTCTTGGTGTATGAGTTGACTTCAGGAAAATTGCATATTGGTCCTTCTTCTTCATTTAATTCCGACATTGGCCTATAATCTTATCAACTTATTTCATTCCTCTATATCTTATGTTTCTAATGACATAAATTTCATGCATATGTTTAATTATATTGGGAGTTTTACCCCCAAAAACTACAGGCTATTCGAAAACAAGGACAGTAGCTAGAACTAAACTTCAAAATAGAATTCAAAACTCTTAGAGGAAGAATCAATTTCAATTCCTTCATCAAAGTTTAAGACCTATTCTCTATTTTAATCTCCAATTTTTATTATCCAATTTGGAGGTCTACAGGTTAAGATATGGCCAAATTATAGAAGCTTGTTCAGCATAACCTATCCATTCAGTGAGGTACACATCTTAAATAAACTAACTTCGGTCTCATCATGCAAGAGTAACACAAAAATACATCCAATTTAACCAAAAAAAACATCCCATTTACTTATGGAATACTTCTTTTATCAATTCTCCTTACATCACATTCATAAATCTAAGCAAACATATTAAAAATTTCCATACATATTTCACATCAAAGTATGTATATCCATGCTGAAGTGAACAAATTATCCATTTACTCATGTCTTTTACATTAAGTAGCATTATATCTCTTACTATACTTAGATGTACTTAATTCATTATGTTCACTTCTTAATACACCTTAGACATGCTATAATACTTCCAGGGTATATGTTGGGGTGTTACAAACCTGGAGCAATGCATTGACATTTCCTCTTAATCCTCTACTATATGTTAAAGTTAAAGGGCAAGTGAAGAAAAGATGATCTCAGTTTTTTGCATGAAGCCAACACATAGGACAATTTCTATTAACTTGTAAGTAAGGCAATATATCTAAAATATTAAGCTTATTTTGGATAGCAAGACAAAGAATGAAGGATATCCAAGGAGTGAGTGCTTTTTTCCACACAATTTTGTGCTAATCAACACTTCGGGGCATCTTCTTCTTAAGAGATTTTTGGTGATTTTATCATTGAGAGTGTAGATCAGGTAACCTTTCCATTATATTTAAGCAATATAATTGCAATTAGCTTAGTGAGAATGACCTTAAGAATGATGATTGAATTAAATGATGTACTATACATATTATTTAAACATGATTTGAGCTTAAAGTTTAGTTTAATAATTGGTTAAGTATTCGATATTGATTATAAATTGATGTTTTAAAATTATGAATAAATTGAGCATCAATAATTCGATTTTGGTAATTTTGATATAATTAATAGGTAAAAATAATGAGTAACCCAAGTAGTTTTATGAAATTATGACCTAACTAAGTAATGATATGTGTTAATGATAAATTTTTTATGGTAAGTGCATAGTTATTATATATTTTCAACATTATAAAAGTTTATCCTATCATAAATCTATCACTCATTAACTAGGCAAGTTATCTTTTATTAGCAAGCAATATAATGTTAAATAGAGAGATGGCTTTTAGGATTTTCATAATGAAGAAACATAAAACAAAACTAAACCTAATAAATGAAGATAGCCAAAGAAAAAAAAGATAAGATAATTAAAAAAAGAATGCAATCAAATAGCAATATCAAGATGAGTACTTCCTTTATTAGCATGTTTGATTTCATGCTTTAATTAACCTATAATGGATATAGTCTCAAGACCATCAGGGATTCCAAAATAGTGAAACTACACTTTTTCGAGCTATAATAATCTACTCTTGGGTTTGTTAACTATATCCCTACTTATACTGATGTAATATCCCGCGTCCTAAAATTGTTAAGAGATTAAACTGTTAGATTAAGTCACATGAGTTATTTGATTTAAGAATTTAGAAGGTGCATTTCATTCACATGCATAATATTCATATACACATATGAATCATGATTTAGAGAACATTACAAGATAATAGATGCACTCAATTGACATATTCCGGGGTATGGAACTAAAATGAATGTGATATGAATGCACATTCTCAATGTTTTGCATTTTGATTTACCAATAACATGAATTGATGGATTATAATTATTAAATTGGGAATTTATTGTTACAATTGAGAAATTGATGAGGTGATATGTGCATCTAGTCTAAGCAAAATGTTGAAGAGCAAGACAAATTGATACATGAGAATTTAAGTTGATTAGGCCTATGAAATGGTGACTTGTGGCATTGGAAATAAGGGACAAATGAATCTGTTAATTGGATTACAAGTGACTAAGTATATGAGTGCCAAGTGGCCTTTTAAATTTGTGACAAATGGCACTTTAGACTTTGACATGTGAAGCTTTAGAATGGTGACATATATAGCCTTACAATTGGAGACATGTGTAGCCTTACAATTGTTGACATGTGTAGCCTTAAAATGAGTGACATGTGGAGCCTAAAGTAAGTAACACAAGGGCCAATAGAATAGTAACAGAAATTTTGGTTTCAATTTCATCTTTCTCTTTCAAACTATTTTTCATATCCTTAGAGCACGAATTTGAAGAAACTCAAAGAATGAAAGTTGTAGATATAGGTCTTAACTTGACCTTTATGAAAGTTTCTTGAAAAAAAAAGTAACTAGAGCTTAAGTTATGTTTGTTTCCCTAATACTACCTGTGATAGATCCCTGTGCAAGAACCTAGTATTATTTTGTGATTTTTAAGAACCTTAGAGTCCGAATTAGTGAAAGTATAGAACATGAAAAATGATTATTAATGTTTTATTAATATTTTTATGAAACATTTTGGTTAGGAGATGTCCTGATAATGATTTATTGAAGGTTGAGTATTGGTTGTCAGTCTATTTCTTACCAGAAATAGGATATAATTTGGATGCGGATTATGTTTTAAAGGGAGATGTTGTTTATATAATTCTTGGATTTATTAAGACCAAAAACAGGATAGAATTTGGATGGAGATTATATTTTAAAGGTAGATGCTATTTGTGTAATTCTTGGATAAATTAAGACTAATGGAAGTCCAATTTCATGAGGCACAAGAATCATGACATTTGGATCTTTGTAGAGAGAGTTATGATTAAAAGAAGAAAACTTGTTCTTAAAGGAACATTAGGAAGAAAAGGATGTAAACATTGCACATAAGGTTTGGTTAGCTTGATGTTTGAGGAGACATTGAGTTGAACTAATACGTGATTTATTGACCTATTGACATATGTTAGAATAACATTTATGATGATTGATCAGGGATGAATTCGATTGTAATATTGGTGTTGAATATGTGTTGGGAATTTAATGAATGGATTAGTTATGTTCTATTTTGATTTTGATGCTTGAAAGACCATAATTTGTGAACTACCATATGAATGATTTGAATTGGAATTAGAGTTGAATTAATGAGGAATTGAAACATCTTTAAGGTATAATTGAGTTATAATTGATGAACTCTCTTGAATGTGTCCAAATTTGAAAGAAAAATGGTAGGAAAGTGAAGGTGAACTTTCGATTCACCTATCCCACGATCTTGGGAATTGTATTGATTCCTTTTCATGATCGTGGAAATGCTTGGTTGAAAGGAGAGTTTATGTTCTGTGTTCTGTTTGAGTCATATAAGGATAAAACAATACACATTGATATAGGCTTGATTAGGGCTTAAAATGAGCTTAGTTTGATGTTGAATCAATTGGTTAAGTGTTTGACAAGTTTAGGTTATTAATTGATGTTATAATTTAATGAATGGATTGTTTGATATCAATGCATATGAATTTGGAAAGTATGAGTTGTTAATGGTTTAAGGATGTTCCCATGAATGCAAATGAGATTCAAAGGATATAAACAATATAAATTGTTTATAAATGAATAAGAATTAGGAAATTGTGTGAATATAAAGCATTAGAAAAGGATTAGTGATCGTATGATTGATGAACTGAGAGTGATCAAACTTATGGTATAAACCTAATTTCAAACAAGTTATGTACAAGTTATAATTAATGAAAAGTCAAGGCTTGTGAATAAGGATACATATCTGGGATAGTCAATTGAGCATGCATTAAACATGACACATCTACATTCGCATGATTGAATATTCATTTGAATGAATAATTTAGTAATGTGTGAATTATGTGTGTATTGGATGAAAATAGAATCACAAATACATCGACAACATCCAGAAATTGTTAGATCATCAGGGTAATAACTTATTGTAGCATATTGTGAGTAACCTAGATGTGTGGTCTCAATTAGATATGTGCTTCTGTTTGAATTGTTTTTGTTTAATCTTTATATCTATATATATTGAAATGATTTAGATATGATTATGATATTGATGATTTCAGACAATCTATTATTCATGGAGATCATTATTCAGGACTGTATAGGAGGTACTTAATGATTGTATGTGAAAATGTGTACTCAACTAAATGTTGAATGCTGGACACCGATCTGATGATTATGAAAAATGATTGTGCACACCGAATGAAAGTGATTGATAGCACATTATGTGAAATGATGCATTTTATGACATTGATGTGCATGATCAAATAAAGGAGATGTGAGTAGCTTGAAAAGTGTTTAAAGATAAGAAATGATATTAGGTTCAAATTTGGACTATACTTTTTTTTTATCACTTAGGTCTTTATTTATAAAATATTTTAACTTTTTTTTTGTAGTTTATGGGGTTATTTCGGGGGGACGACCCGCACTAACTCTTTCGGCTCCTTCCACAGAGTCACAGGCTCAATGATTAATGAGCCCGGTATCCATAATAGGTACGAGATAGTATCTGAAATGAGTCTTGTATCCACAACGGATACAAGATAGTTAAATAGGCGCTTGGTTACAAAAAAAATAAAAATTAAAGTGGAGTTTCATAGGCATTTGCATCCATATCTTTAAATGTACCATGTGAATATTTGCAAAGAATAGCTAAATTAAGCTGACATAATGATATGCTATATTTGTGTACATGTTGATGATATGAATAAGATGAAATGAACGATTAGATTATCCAGAAATGATTATATGAAATGTTTGTATTCATAATGGGCTTATTGAACTATGATGAATATTGTGATTAGGTACTAAATTTTGAACGATATGATATATAATAGTTTATGATGAATGATGTTTATCTGTTTGAGTGAGCAAATCGATGATGGTTTGCTCATTGAGTTCACAAACTCATAAAAATTGTAACGTTAATTTTTAGGTTTAGAGGAGACCTAGCTAGTCTAGTTGAAGAAACTTCTACATTTGGATATGGGTTAGTGCCGGGATCATACCTATAAATGTCTTAATTATGTTTTATCAAGGATTGTATCTTTCAATTTTTGTATATTGTACATGTGAATTTTGAAAATGTAATCACATTTGAGACTACATATGTTCATGGATAAAAATGGAACAACTTGAATATTGGAATGTCTTATGTCATGTGCAATGGATTAAAATATAAAATGAATTGATTTAACTGTCTTAACATATCTATTGGGTATATGCTCTATGGGAGTGGTATGTTACAACTGATACCCTTTAAATGCATTAAGTTCTAAGAAATTGAAAAAATGTCTCACTAAAACCCCATCTACATAAGCGATAGTCACTAATGAGTAGGCTCTCTCTCAAGTTATCTATAAGTGAATAAAAATCAAACTTAAACATGATATGAATAAATTAGTGTTAAGACAAACAAAGGTAGCTAATAGAAATATATCTTATATCATAGATTAAAATAAATCAATATACAAAAATAATCACTAGGTTTCCTTTATCTAAACATAGAAAAGAAGTAATTACTCATAAAACATTTCCAAATAACAAAATAAAATGAAAAAAGCATAATAGAAGCAAATTTAGATTAACTCCCTAATTTTACTGACAACTTGATTTGTTGAGATGATGTCTAGATCTTGATTCTCTAGTGCAAATTAACTTAAAATTGATTATTAGGCACCTAATAACATGGCTTAAACAATCAAACAAGTTTATTTAGGGAATTACAACAAAATGTGTTTAAATAAGATAGATATATAGGTACACTCAAATACCCTTCATGATCAAGACATTCCACAACTTAGCACATCATTTTAGTCTCCACTATTAGGATTCAAGTACATAATCATGAATTAAATAACTTTTTAAGGTTGTAATGTGGGCAAAGGTTAAGGTGAGATGTATTTGGATAGTGTAGTGCAAAAGTCATCCAAGCTAGTGAAGCAAGAAAAACACGAAATGTAACATCAAGCACAAAAGCTAGCATTCACTCAAAACTGGGTACTTTTAGCTATGATGAATGCAGAAACTATGTTTCAAAACTCATATTCAAGCTCTCACACCACAAACCTCATAAAGCATAAGGAATTAGAAGGAATCACTCATAAAAATTGATGATAAACTATACATTGTAACCTTAAAGAGTAATCTTTCAAAACAAAATCTCCCTCATTCACATCATAATCAAATCACCCTTTTCGATATAACTTAAGGAAGAAAGAATAATTATGAATAACTTTGCAAAACAAATGCATTTCCTCCTTGATAAATTTATTTGAACATATTTTTCTTTCTTTTTCTTTTTTTTAATATAAAATTGAAATAAATCAACATTGGAATTCGTTGATAGGAGGTAAAATGACATTATAACTATTATAACCAAACAACACACGTGCACACCCCCATACTTATACTCTTGTGCATCCATAATCGTCAATAATCAATAAATGCTCCACTAGCTTTAAGGCTTAACTAGGACATTTGGTTATGTTAAAAGCATATAATGTTGTTAGCATAAAAATAAAAGGTATTTAAAGTATAAGAGGGCTTATTAAAAGGAAAATTATATCGATAGGTAGGCTATTTAGCTAATGTAGCTTCTAAAAAAAAAGCCTATATTATTTCCATATTAATGCATATGATAAAAAAATAGGTCTCAAACAAAAAATTAAATCAAAGTCAGGTTGTATATGTCATGAAGGCCACACTTAACAAAAGATAATAAGACTGATATAGATGTGTCAATCTATAAAAACTTAAAATCTCACTAGCTTGTGTCTACTACTAGTATTCACTCTTCTAAAGATAATGTTAATTGAGCAATAACAAGAATAAAAGTATCTGCTTAAGTTTCCATGAAATTTTATAATTAATTCATTCTCTAATTATGACTATATAGTCCTGGAAACAATAGAAAAATATAAATTGATGGTTTGTTTTTATCTAATCCTCTTTCTATTTTTTTAATACTTAAAGACATCTAAGAAACAATCAAACTTAAAAACACACATGCATATCATTAAAAAACAACTTAAAAACACAAATTATAATCCCCATTTTTTAATACTTAAAAACATGTAAGAAATAAAAAAACTTAAAAAAACATATGTATATAAGAAACAAACAACTTAAAAGAACATATGATAATCACCACCCTCACACTTAAAACTTACATTGTACCAAATGTAACCTTAAATGTAAGAAATGGAACATTCAACAAACAAAAAATGCAAAAATGTAAAGAAAAAAGAACAAACTTCCTTTGGGTTGCCTCCCAAGTAGTGCCTTTGTTTACTATCGTTGGCTTGACTCCATACTTTCCTCCTCATGTGACAAAATTATGGTCTTCATATGTCTCTACTTCTGCCTTTTCCACTTGAGATTCTTCAGGATAGGGCCTAAGTTGATGACCACTCACATTCAGTGTCTTCCCTATCTCTAAACTCTTAATCTCTACTGAATCCTTGCACTCTTAAAAGTCTCTAATATCTCTTAACTCTTTTCCTCCTTGTTCAATTTCTCCAACCTGCTAAGTAAAGATAAAGGGTTAGTCTTAACAATAATTAGGAACTCGGTATTTAACTTTGAGCTAAATGAAATATCCTTTTATCCTTTGAGCTCCTTCATAATTTATTCTTCACTAGCAATCCTTTGAGTAGTCTTATCAAGATTCTCAAGCTCCTCTCCACTCCTTAAGGTTATTGCGCTAATATTCTTTGGATTCACGTCAAGTTGAGATGGCTACTTCTCTCTATTTTATGATTCTAGTTGGTTGATAATTACTATTGATAGATGAATAATTGATCATTTTTTCTCTTTATATTTGTTTTATTTTTACTTTATAAATTATATTTTTAATGTATATTCGTACTTAATGCCTTCCAAGTGTGTTTACAGAGTATATAATATCCTTCATGAATTTAAAGGATAAGAATTTGGACAAAAACATAGGGATAAAACAAAGATTTAACACATAAAAGGGATGCACGATTATGCATCTGCCTGTGCATATCTCCCAGACTGTTTAGTTTTGTGAGTTTTAGAAAATTTGATGATGCACAATTTGATGCACAACTATGCATCAACCAAAACCCTATAATTTTATATAAAAGGATATGAACGGTGTCTTGAAGGGAGAACAGACGTTAGGACATGATTCCAGACATGGAGATCATTGTCAAAGGGAAATTTTGGTCTAGAGAAGTAGAAAACATAAAGAAATAATTTAAAGATCCATTGGAATACAAGATTAGACCTCTAAATCACTATAATAGTTTATGGAAGACAATCAGGGATGCCATTTTTTTAATTATATAAATTTGATTTCTTATTCGCTGATGTGTAACTAAATATTTCGTTAGTATATACACGAACATGCATTGATTATTTTGTTAATGTAATTGAATGATTGATTTGTTGCAATCCAATTACTTATTGTATATATGTTCTAATAATCCAGAATATTAGATCATAATCTTTTTTAAGACATAGAGATTGAGAAGTTTCAAGTTTGAATAGATCCACTGTAACTGAAAAGAGTTGATTGCAACCTTAGAGATAGGATGACATAAATCTTTTAGATTGGGGTAAAACCTAGTGGAGGAACTCATTAAACAATAATGCAATCCCATAAAATTTAACCTAAGTAATTCAATTGGAAACCTTAGGATTAATTGTTAGTAGAGTTAAGGTCAGCTATTACCATACCTTAGGAGCCTCCACGGTCCAATAAATCATCGAACCAATTACGTAGCAAAAGATTAATCTATTAAGGGTTTAGGGGGATTCAAAACCTAGAAACTAATTTTCTGGTATCGATAATTTTCTTAGTGCTTCCTTCATTCTCTGTTCAAAATCGTTGCCTGTTTTATTTTACTTGCTTTACTTTTATTTTCTTTTGTTAAAATTCGAAATCGATAGGCTAGATATGTTGGACCCCAAATTTTTATTTTATTTATTTATTGATTTATTGACAAAATAAATTTTATTTTATTTATTGATTTATCGATAGGCTAGATATGTTGGACCCCAAATAAATAAATAAATAGATGCTTATCAAAAAAAATACGCATTTATTGATTTATAAATGGAAGCTCTTCTCTTCCTCTTTCTTTTTCTCTTCTTGAACAATCTCAAAATCGCTCTCGAAAGCTAAGAAAAGATGAAACCCTACTTGCTCTTCCTTCTTTCCTCTCAAGAACGACCCTCACTCCTTTCTCTCTTCTTTTTCTCGTTATTTTCTCTTCTTCTCTCCTTCATTCACATATTTTCCCTCTTCCTAAGAGCAAGACCATATTTTCTTCTTCTAATTCTATCCTTAATGAGTGTAAAATGTCCACTTTTCCCTTCCTTTAATGCTTTTGGCTTTTATACTTAAGTGACATTTTAAAATTGCCCTTTATACTCTTACTACTTTAATTCTAACATTTCTATTCTAAATTCTAATTGCTACTTATACTTATGAATGCTACTTATAGTTGAGTTAATGAGCCATAAATGTTTTTCTAAATCAATAGAGTTAAACAATTTTTAAATTGCTTCATAAATATTGCATTTATTGCTTCTTAAATGATTTAAGAAATTGCTATACGTTTGGTACATGAATTTTGTTGATGAATTATGAAAGGAAGATAGAAATGGTATTTTGAAATATATCGAGCTTATGGGAATCATGTTTATGAACTGTGCCTTTTGGGAAATATGTTTACAAGTCATGAAATTCATGTTTATGTGGGTTAGTGGTGGTCCATTTTGTTATATCACATTCACGTTGACCATGTTAAAGCTTCTCCCGCCTACCCGCTAGTGGCATGGTGCTCCTTCACGAACTCCCTTATGTTTATAAACTACGTAAATCCATTATGTGGGTTTGTGATAGTCCATTATGTTGTTATTGGAGATTTGCAAGAACTCCCATATGGACCTACCCAAACCATTCTGATTGCTTATGTGTTTATGATTTGTTTACAAGTTTGATGAATAATTGATTTGTGTTTTTAGGAATTGTTTAACAAGTTAAGAATTTGAGAAATATGTGCTTTATGGATTCAATGTAAATTTACTATAGCAGTGAATAGTTTCAATGGTTTTGTTTGTTTCTCCGTTATAAATTTGTTGCCAACGAACTTTTAAGCTCACACCTGCATCACTCCAATTCTACCTATTTTTGTATTTTAACTTAACTTTTGGAAAACACAAGGCTTTAGCCGTATTTCAATTTTTACTCGTTTATGTATGTTTTGTATTTTTGGGTTTTGAGACCAATGTTGTATTGTGGCTTAAAATGCCCATTAAAGCTTTGTAAAACTCTTCTTTTCACGTTAATGATATTTATTGGTGTTTTAGCTCATGAATTTCCATGTTTCACATTTCTTTCTAAAGGGACTAGGATTTGAAGAAGTTTCTTTTGTATATGTTCCATTTATATTTTGGTTGAGTGGTTAAGGGTTGTGGAATTGTATGTGCAAAATGTTAATGTTGGATAGTTGGGTTTGCGAGTCTGGAATTGAAGGTTTCACTGCGGAGAAGCCAAAATTTGGCCGCAGCGAACCTTTTCGAAAGGGTATTTCTATATGATTTCGGCAATTTCGCTGCAGCGAAACTGGACTTTCGCCATGGCAAAGCCAGCCTTTTGGCGTGACGCATTTTTCTTGAAGGGTCCATTTGCTCGACCTTGAGACTTCTCTTTGGCGAACTTGTCCCGAAAGGTCCTTGAAAACACTTCCATAGTTTTGTCGCGGTGAAACATTACCTTGCCACGGCAAACCCGCCTTTGTTGATGGCAAACTTTTCATTTCAAATTGAGTGTTTTCAACTTTCCTCTTGCATGACCTTCACCTGACCACCTCAAATGGTCGTCTTGGGATAAGTAGTGGGACCCAGGCCTAACATCTTATGGTATCAGAGAGTCTAGGTTTAGGAGTGTCCTTGGCATGAAATGGGTGGTTTTAAATTACGAAATGAACATGCATTGTTTTAAATGAACAATATGTGTTTTTTTTTATTGTTTCACATGATTGAAAATTGTTTTACATGAAACATTAAGTAAAGATTTTTAAATGGTCTTAAATTGAAGGAGTGATTATGCCGCCTCGAAAGAGAACTTGAGGATCTCGCTCTCGCCGAGGAAGTATGGATGAATCTTATGTCCCGCAAGTCATGGGGACACACTCTGCTTATGATTCTAAGGCACCTAGTGTATAACTTGAAGGGCCACTGCCTCCTCCTCCTATTCCCAAGTAAACCCCATGAATCCATGTTTTTTTTAAGCCTTTTCTCAAGCTTTCATGTATGCTATGGGCCAAGTGTCACATGTTCTAGAGCAAGCTCTAATGGAGAGGAGAAGATAGTATGATATGCTCCGCAAGTATGATGCTGCAAACTTTAATGGAACTACGAATCCTGAAGAGGCTGAAGCATGGTTGAGAAGGATAGAGAGAGTCCTGTTTCAGATAAAATGCACTGATGAGGAGAAACTAGATTATGCAGTTAACTTGCTACAAGGGGATGCATTCCATTTGTTGGGAATCAGTTCCTAATAGTCAGGTCATACCATCGGTATTGTCATGAAGAAAATTTCTAGAAGTTTTTATTAAGAAAAAATTCTCGAGAATCTATGTTAAGAGAAGGCCAGAGAATTTATGAATCTCATACAGAAGGACATGAGTGTGAGTGAATATGAACTGAAGCTTACCCAACTTTCACGGTATGCGGCCAATATTGTTGCAAATGAGGAGGATAAGAGTCGTAATTTTAAGGGAGGACTTCATTTGGGGATCAATGAGAAAGTATTGATCTACAACTTTTGTACCTACCAGCTGTTGGTAGATGCTGCATTCCAAGCTGAGAAACTAAAGAACATAAATTATGAAGTAAATAGAAAGTGGAAGAAATGGGAATAATTTTTCAAAAAGGGAATGAGTGCCCCAATTCCTGAGAGGAGTATGAGGATTTCCATAAACAGAGTGAAGTGGGCAGTAGTGGCATTGCTAAGAATAAGCAAGCAAAGGCAGCTTCAGTGTAATATCCCAGTACCAGTGGGAAGGGTAAAATAAAATATAGTTGTTTCATGAGAGATAGGAAATGCATTTGCATGTCCATGCATATAGTGACATACATATATTGTGAAAAATGAATTTATTACACATAAAATTTCCCGGTCTATTTGGTTATAACTGTAATTGGTCGAGAATTTCGAGAATTATGGGTTATTGACCTTGAAATATTATTTGGAGAGTGTCAATAATGATTTTTCAATTTTGGAGAATTTTAGGAAATTTTTTGGAATTTTTCGGGGTAAAAATCCGGATTAGGAAAAATGTCAAGTGGCAGACCAATTGTTAACCGGTAGTAAAATTGACTGTCAAATAGCATTGGAAACTTTGATACGTGGCTTTAGGAATTTTGGACAAGTGTCCTTCATTGGAAATTGGGTTGAAATAGGTTATTTTATTAGGTGATGCTTGAGAATTTGACATGTGGCAAGTGACATGTGTCACTTGCCTAGCCATGTCTTATTAATGACCTTTCATAGTTGTTTAAAGCTCATTTCTTTCTCCCTCTCACGACACTTACCATTAAAAGCCTTTGGAGTTGTGTTTTTGGTGGATTTTCCTCTCCATTTCGTTGCTTCATCTCCCTCTCTTCATCTCCTTCATGAGTTGATGATTTATCAACTTTGAACTTTGCTCCATCTTTCACCTTAGACTTCCATCTTGTTGTTTC
>JANZLX010000003.1:29149541-29163989 GCA_025531955.1 Erythroxylum orinocense | reverse complement strand
AAAGCCATAAGCAATTTCACAAAATTCTAATATGCCTATATGAATCATTGCTGCTTGATGATGATTTTTGGTGACTTAAGGATTAAGTTTGTACCACATACAGGTAAGAAAAAAATAGATGAGTATGTTGACGAGAAATTCAAAGCCTAGCTAGAAAAAATCCATCTTTGCTCTATTGTGTATTGACCCAAATGCGTGTACCAGCGAGTAATAAGTCCAGAAGGTGATGAAGGTCAATTTATTAGGTGTAATAGTTTTGAAGGTGATAATCAATGTTCTCAAAAGGTCATCAAATTGGTAGCTTTACTGGTTACCGGTTTGACCGGTTCGATCGATTCAACCACTGATCGAACCGGTGTGATGTAATAATTATGCAATAATTATATTTAATTATATATAATATTAAAAATATTAAAAAATAAAACAAAATAAAAAATAAAAATAAAAAAATAAAATTAATTGGACCAGTGGTCGGACCGGTCAAAAACCGGTCAATTAACCGGTTTTGACCGGTTTACACTGGTCCAATTTAAGACCGGTTTTGAGGTATAACTCGGACCGGACCACCGACCGGTCACCGGTCGGACCGATCAGACCGGCCGGTTCGGTCCGAGTTTAAAAACACATATTGAAAGTGTTTAGATGATATCGTTTTGATATATCAATCCTAATTCTTTTATATTACAATCTGGTATAGACAAATGTAGCATATTATATTTGTAATTGATCTCTTCCTTGGCCCAACCATGAAATAAGAAAGAAAATTGCAAGTTTATTCATTCATTCATTCTGATTAAAAATCGAACCAATTCAACTGGTTTTGTATTGCAGCACCTTGGTGGGATGACATCGGAATCATAGGAAAATTATAGATGGTGGTGATCCGGCCTGAGTTATGGGCTCATTGACTCGGGTGTGGGTCACCAGCAGCTTAGAGATGGTGTCGTGCCTTGTTGGGTTCTGTCGTTTATATTTTTCTATGGCTCCGTTTGAAAAAGTATGTGTGTAATGTGATGTTAATTAGTTTCCCACTTACATGATATAATATAATATCCTTTAGTAATAAATACTAGAACTATATCAACAATTTCAATTGTTGCATAAATAAAAATTTATTGCAACTTTTTTTAATTTTGCTGCCTTTTCTTATATGTAGCAACAAATTATTGTTTCGTTCTGTTTTAATATTATTAAGGGCAACACTTTAAAAAGTGTTACATTATATTAATTTTTAGCAACACATTTTAAAAATGTTACAAACATGTTGTTCTCTAAAACACTTTATGCCATAGTCTAACGTTGTGGGTTGATTTGCAGGGCTGATATGTGGAGTTGAAAGGTCCCAATTTTAGTTTGGCTTGAAGAACCTATTGTAGGAATCTCTCTGTTAGGTACCACCATATCAATTTCTCTACATTAAGGGTCTCATTCTCTTTTCTTTTTTTTTAAGTTGATAAGTATATTGATATTGTAACGTTAGTACATTATAGTTAAGGATAGAAATGTAATTCCATACAACCGATTAAAGATAATGTATAAGACTTCTATGATCAAAAGTTAAAGCTCATTTGAACCTACGTTTCTCATTTCTGCATCTTTCCAGACTCGTCTCATCTTTTCCATGCCTTTCTGCTAAAGGTTCCAAGGATTGCTGTTGAATGTTGCTACTCTACCTTCCGAATGGCTGGTGTTGGAATTTGTCAGGTTAATCTGCTTTACACCATGTCCTTCCTTCTCTTTGTTTTTGTTGTGCATTTTTTTAAAATTCGTGATATAATGATTATAATGTGTATAGTTACCAAGTCTACTTATGATACTTGCATGCTAGTATTTACTAGCCTATTCTCCAACTGCGAGAAATAATAGGGTCAAGTTGTCTTTCTAATTGATAGGAAATCACCTTTGATCTAATGAAGGTGATGAGCTGCCTTAGAATTTGCCATAGTGGGAGTTGGTTTAAAAAGCCTTTCTTTCCTTTCCACGTAGATGTAGTAAGTGGAGGTTCCTAAAGCAATTTTGAATGGTTTGTAATCCCCCTTTGTTCTGAAGTGATGAGGAGATGCCCGCATGGGTAGCTTGGGTGGTCAACTAGCAGGGTCATTTGGTCCAAGGTCCAAGGTTCGACTCCTAGTAACGGGAGGAAGTGACCGCTCTGCTAGGGAGCTGCCCAAGATCAAACCGTGATTCAATCCTCCAGCGGTGGTCAGGCCTGCGACTGGGGGCCCTTAGGGTTGGGGATCAACCTTTTGGTCCAAGATATGATTAAATGAGGGCGGGAGATGTTAATTTGTCCAAGGTAAGTCTCTAGATCTGGCTTGAGCAGCCATATTTAAAGAATAGGTGATTTACACTTTTAATATAAGCATTGCAAAGTAGACAGCTCAAACTTGAAATTGGAAATTTTAAGACATCCCTAGTACCCAAACTGTTATAAGCTATAAGCTACCAAATAAATGAGTGTGAGGGAGTCACTGTAGAATCCCAGCTTAGTTTGTGTGCATATAGTTCAAGAAGTGGCTCTTGCAGGAGTTTTTTGCGAGAATCTATTGTACATTTTGGGAGTAACTCCTTCAGTTAATGCAATGAAATTTCCTTTAGTAAACTGTGAAGGCCAAAACTAAGAATTGTTCCTAATGAGAGCTTGGATTTTGGTATTTAGAGGTATAGAATTTATAAGCAATTGAGTGTCGGGTATTCTATAAAGAGGGTCATTACTATGCTAAGAGTTAAACCAAAAAAGGTTCCACTTCTATCTCCAATTTTGTGCTTAATGTGAGGGTAGGTTAACTCCCTCATTTGTAGGATTTGATTGAGAGTCTAAAAGATCCCTGAATTTGCTTTGTAGTTCCAAATGGGGTTCTCTCTCTATATTTGTGTATGAGTCCATTTCACTCATAGACATTTCATTCTCAGAACATAGGATCCAAAGTCTCTTTATAAGCATTACCGTACTTATAATGCTCGTGGATGTGATGACCAGACCTCCATTCTGCTTGGGATGACTTACTACTGCCCATTTCACTTTGAGTATCCTAAGTTTTTTTTTTTCTTACTCCACTCTAAAGAAAATATCATAAAGCTTTGTCAATGTCCTTCATCACAACTTTAAGAAGAACCAAATGGGAGATCCAGTAAGTGTATGTATTGATATTGCCAAGTATGGAGATAGTAATTTGTAGTCTCCCATCATAGGATAGACTTTTATTGCACCAGTTATAATTCTCCTATTTATTGCATTGAGGAGGGGAAGGAAATCCCTTTTAGAGAGTTTCTTTTCAACAATAGGCATGCCAAGTTATTTAAAGGGAGGCTTTTGTTGAATGAGGCCCTTGGTATTTAGAAGCAACAACATTTGGGGGTAGTGTCATGAGGAGATGATATAAGAAATCTTATGAGGATTAAACTTGAGCTCAAACAGAAGTTTGAAATCCTCCAAGTCATCTAATAGTAGCTGGGTAGATTTGAGGTTAGCTTTACAAAGCAAGAAAAGATCATCCATAAAGGAAAGCTTGAAGAATTTTAGTTTGTGGCATCTGTGATAATATTTGAAAGAGGCCTCTTTGCCAATGTTTCCTTTGGTGAGTCTATGAAAGAATTTTATATAGATAACAAATAGTTATGCTAATAATAGATCACTTTGTTTTACCCTTTTGGTTGCCTTAAATAGCTTAAAAGGCTCCCTATTTACTAGTACCGAGTAGGATATAGTTGTAATGCAACTTTTAATCCAAGCAATGTAGGAAGGAGGAAATCCTATTGCTTGTAGAGTTAAGATAATGAAATTTTAGCTTATGGAATCAAATGCTTTTTTAAAGTCTACTTTTAGTACAAAACTTCGTATGGAGTTTTTGTTGATGTAGGATTTAAACAAGCCCTAGGAGATAAGGATATTGTCTCCAATGTTCCTCCCTAGGATATAAGCACTTTGACAAGGATTAATGAATGCCAGGATAATTTTCAATATGCCTGCTGGAATTTTTATATTGATTTTGTATATTACATTGTAACAAGCAATAAGTCTATAGTCATATAGAAAAGAAGGATTAAGAGCCTTTGGAGCTAGGCAAATGTAGGTTTTGCTTACCTCATTTAACAATCCACTTGTTAAGAAGAATTCCTTAACTACCTGTGATACCATTTCACTAGTGATACTCTAGGTAGCTTGAAAAAATCCACCAATGAATCCATCAAGCCCCAGGGTTTTTTCTGGGTGCATAAAGAATACAGTGGATTTGATCTCTTTATAGGTGACATTTTTTATGAATGCTCCATAAGTTTCTAGTGTCAAGGATATTCTCAGTGAGCCTATAAGTTCTGCAGGTATGGGTTGTGTATTTTGTTAAGAGCCAAGTAGTTTAGATAAATGGTCAAAAGCTAATTGCTTTAGGTTGTTCTACCCAGAAATCATATTCACATTTATATTATTGATTGCATAAATATTATTTTGGTTCCTCCTGGCTTGTATCTTTTTTAAGAAGAATTTTGAGTTGTTATCCCTTTCCTTTATCCAACTTGTTCTTGATTTTTGCTATAATTAATAGTTATAAGTTTCCACAGCTTGTGTGTAGTTCCTAGGCTCTTAAAGCTAAATCTTGTGGATGAGGAGCTAGTTGATCATGACAAGAGGTTAGGTCTTTAAAAGCTTCTCTTTTGCTCCAGTACATAAGATCTCTCCATGAAATTTGCAATTTTTTCATTTTAGCTTTGATCGAATTTAGTTTAGTAACATATTGGTAAGTACAAGAGCCTGAAATGAAGGTGTTTAGCCCTTTAATGAGTCTACATTGAAGTTAGGATCTTTCAGGACTAAATTGAAAATTTTGAAAGGGTTTTTCCTTTTACCTTCTATTGTGGTAGTGTGCGTGAGGATAAGGGAATGATTTGGAAGTTACCAATTACCAAAGTTGGCATAACTCATTGGAAAGCGAGTGAGCCAAAAGGAGTTGGCCCTGCATCTGCCTAAATTTGTCTACTGAAACCAATCTTCATTCTTCTTATTTGTTCGTATGTAGAATTTGTCAGTGTGGTTAAGATATGTTAATTCCAAATATCTCTGATTAGTTGAGAAAGCTCTTTTAAGTTTGGATTAAGATGCTTTTTATTTCCTTAAGCCTCTTCAAGTTTAGGAATACAATTGAAATCACCTGCAACCAACCAAAGGGGTGGACAATTTTGTGTCAATAGGTTAGGTTTGTCCTCAACTGTTTCCTTTGAAAAGCCAGGTTGAAGGTATAGATCATAGTGAGCAAAAAGATTGAGTTGGTATAAGTGGCTTGGAATTCACAATGGAGGTATTTTTTAGAGCATTTCCATGAGAGTAGTTTGATATAAGAAGGATCATATAAGGCTACAATTCTTCCATAATGATGGGATTGATGATTACTGATTATAGTCTAGGATTTGTCAAAAAAACAGAAGCTTTTCTGGAGATGTTTGGCTTTGACTTTGGCTTCAAGAAGTACTACAAAATTAAGTTTATTTGAAAAAAAAAAGATCTCCAATAGAAGTTTGTTTATTAGGGCTATTGGATCCCATAACATTCCATATTAGAAACTTCATTCAGGAGATGGGTGGAGGCTTTTTTTCCTTGATTTCTTTGCCGCTTTTAGTTTACTGGTACTAGGTTCAGGTTGGAGAATTGGATCAGTAAAGTTGCCTTCATGAAGATGAGTCTGTGATCAATTATTAGGAGAGTGTGCTTTAGATGCTTTAAGAACTAATCTTTCACCATTCAAGGGACTGTTGATATTTATAGTAAAGGTGATTAAGCCTTTTTTAGTTTTAGATTCGATCTTAGGAAGACTAGCAAGGATTTATGTAGGCTCTTTTGCAACTAGGAGGGCCTCTTTTACTTTATTTGGAGTGTGCTCCAAATCTGCCATAATATTAGAAAGTTGGGGGTCTCTTTTGCTTTATTAGGAATGTGCTCTAGATCTGCCACAATTCTAAAAACCTCTACTGGTTCCTTATGTTTTGGTATCCATTTCTACACTGGTTCCTTTTTTTTAGGTTTCCATAAGTAGGAAACCTTGAGTTTGTCCTCAAACAACTAATTATCATAATTTAACCTCATTATTTGCACAAATTCTGGTAGTTCTGCATCCATATTCACTTTTATAGACACTTTAATATGTCCAATTTGTTGCAGGTTTGTAGTGTGTTCATCCAAAATGATAGGTTTACCTAATGCACTAGTAAGGTAGCCAACTCCTTCCCCAGACTTGTATTCTATAGGAATTCCATAGATGTTGGCCCAAATAGGGATGGTTCGAAAAGCCTTCTTGTCTAACTTAATTCTATGATACCATCTGGTCAGTAAGAAAGGTTTGCTATAAACATGCTAAGGACCAAGCTCTTGTACCTTTTAAGTGTTTTCTACCAAGCTAAACTTAAAAATTAACATATATAAGCCTTTTTGTAACCCAATTTTTTTATAAGTTTAGGGCTCATTGTTGAACTAGGAGGAATGCAAGTCTTTTTTCTAAGAAATAGCCCATCATAGTAGTGCTCCACTTCTTCTCACCTAGCTGAAGCACCTCAACAGGAGGTTTAACAGGTTCCTTAGGGTCAATAGGTACATACTTTAGTGACCCAAAATTTTCAAGGTATCCCACAACTTTGCTCTAGTTAGTTTTATTATGTGTTTCATATTGATCTGTTATTTGAGAATTACTTTCTTTAATAAGCTCGACATTGTTGACATAATATGTCTCTATTTCTGTAACAGGAGGTTTACTCAATGAAGCAGAAGCAACAGATGAGGGATTTCCAAATGCTAAAGTAGATGAATGTGCAGGATAATAGGATAGGAGTGGAGGGAAGTCTAGATTTGATGCAGGAGATGGTGGGGTCAGAGTGGAATCGGGGGGAGGAGGGAGGGGAGTGTCTGCCATAATTTACCAAATAAAGGTAAAAAAATTAATAGTGTTAGAAGGTGGGAATAGAAGGGGGATAGGCATCTTACTAAAACTAAAAGCCAACCAAGTCTAATAGGAAAAAAAAAGCCAGAAGGTAAAAAGGAGGGTTTTAAAAAGAAGAGAGAGCATTATGTTTTTCTCACCTTTATCCGTTATATTTAATTATTCATTCTAGGTTCTTATTTAATTGTCTTTAATTTGATATTTGATTTGTTCTACGATTTTAAGTATAACTTTATAGTTACTGTTGTTGTTGTATTGTATTAGAAAAAACATGTAATATACTCGTTGTCTGGGATTACTATTGGTTGATTGATAAAAAAATATTTTCTTTAATCTCTTGAACGCTAGGACATGGAAAAGATGGGCCAAATTTGATGATTTAATTACTCACTTTATTATGCATTGAAGGTTTAAATGTTTTGCAACTTATGGAAAGTAATTCATTATTATAATAATTAGTTGTAATGTTATAGACCTAAAGTGATACAAAAAAGAAAGTTTGAAGAAGTAAAACATATTGTTTTAGAAATGCCTAGGGTGATCATTCTTTAAAGCAACTGTTGAAAATCTAGAATCAAGATCCCATATTTTCTAGTTATTCTAAACACAACATTAATGGTCTCAGTTTCCTCTTTATATATCCATTGCTTTAAACAAGAGCCCTTTAGGTGGTATTTAGTTGATTCTATTCTTCTAACTAATGTGAAGATTGTAGTGGTTAATGTTTGACCATTGGATTAGTGATCTTAAAGGCAAGTAACTCAGGTATTCTCAAGTGAAATAAATCTTCTTATAGATCATCTCATAACTTGCATACTTCTTTCACAGGTATTATTTCACAAGTTTGTCAAGTTTGATCTACTATATATTGACTATTTCTTATTCTTCTTGGCTCATATTGAATTAACACCTTCTATCTTATGCTATAATGGAGATTATGTTATTTAGGTCTAATTAGTTTTGACATATTTCTTTAAAATTATTTGGATGCAATTGAGAAGATTTGTTATTGGACATTCTTATTACATAGTATATAAACTTATAGTTCTACTACCATGAAATGAATTTGTGACTTAGAGCTAATTGTAGCATTGAATGTAGGGATGTCAATTTTAGCCCAACCCAGGTTGACCAGGCTATGGGCTACATGCTATAGGCAGGCCACAGGCCAAAAGTGGTGGGCCCAACTAAGTCACAAGCCGAGCACTGGCCGGCTCAACTCAACCTGTGGCTCGATCTTTGCTTCAAATTTTTTACTTTTTTTAAAATACTTCATTTTTTACTTTTTTTTAAAATACCAACCCGGCCCGCTAATGGCCCGTTGTGCCATGGGGCGGGCAACAGGCTGGTCAACCCATGGTCGGCTTGAGTTAGACCAAAACCCTACCTGGCCCATTAACATTCCTAGTTAAGTGGATATATTTTTGTATTTTACAGGTTACTAGTTTTATTGAACAAAAACAATTATGAGATCTTCAATCAAGACAATATATTGATGATAATAACACAAGGTTGCACGACCATTTGACAAAAAGATATTGACCATTTGTATCTTTTTTACTGAGAAATGCTTGTATTTGTTCTAGTCATTTAATATGCATAATAGCCGTTAAAAGTATAATTAGATGGAGCATTGTGTATATACATAATACATTCAGTGTAATGGTTGAAGCTGACTTTTTGGCAAAAACTCAAATTAGTTGTTTTCTTCTACCTTTCTATTATTGTAGGATTGTTTGAATGTTATTTCAAAAACTTATGATCACAGACAATAATGATGTTTCTCCAAAGATGTTTTGTTTAGAGATAATCATATGTTAAAACTTTACATTTATCGTATATTTTTTGGATAATTCCTTCTTTATTATAAACAAGTTTTCTGACACAAATCAGAAAAGTTCTTGAAAGGCCAAGCGCTATTATTATGAAGATGAATTATGAAATAATTGAATGTTAGATAACTAAAATCTTTATTCTACTTAAAGCACACAAAAAATCCTAAATAGAATAACCATTAAACTGTTTTGTTATTTAATGTTACTTGTTGGTTGCATTTTATGATTTTCTAAGTAAATGGAAGATCATATTAAGATAGAGTTGTTTTACTTTCATCAAATAACTGATATTGATCATTTTTATTCTTTTGATGACAGATATGGACTGTAATGACATTATGTTGTTATGATTTTGAAAATGCATTTATTAATCTCAATTTTGCTCACAAACCTCAACTTCAAAGTGACTATTACCCGAATTAATACTTTATAGCCTAATGAATAGAAAAACTATAGAGTTAAAACAGTTTCATTATATAAGTTTATTTATAATGATCTATTATTATTCAATATATTTCTTTTAGTATGTCAGATGCCCCATTTTTTCATTTTACATCTTCTACTAAAACAATTTCCTTATACCAATAAAAAAGGATATAAATAATTAAATCCTTGTATCAATAAAAAGCATATAAACAACAAATGTGTTTTCATAAATTACATGAAAATACATAACATTTAACATCTTATATCATTAGTTTATTGTATCTTTCTCTTCTTTTAATTGTATAAGATGTTTCGCATCACTACCTTCTCTTCTTTGATATATTACATCTTCCATTAGTTATATCTTTCACTTCTCTTAGTTATATAAGATGTTCCCCATCATTACCTTCTCTTATTTTATTTATATGAGATGTTCCATATCATTATCTTCTTTTTACTTGATTACATGATATGTTTCACATGATTACCTTCTCCTCCCTAACATTCTTAAATCTTTTGTTAGTTATATCTTTCATTTATCCTAAGTATATGAGATGCTCCACATCATTATCTTCTCTTCTTTCTATCATTTTACTTCTTTCTTTCTTTAATCTAATCTTTCACTTCTCTTAATTAGATGAGATATTCCACATCATTATCTTTTCTTAACATGTAATGATCTTATCAAAGAAGGCTTACCTTTGAACTTAAAGATCCAAAATTAAAGACAAAACAGAAAAGAATAATGAACTTATAAACATATATGTCATAAATAGAAAAAAAACTAGATATAAAAGAGTTAAATTAGAAATTCTAGCACCAATATTAGGATTTGGTTAATCATAGATATGATAAGAAAATAAAAGTGCCAGATCCATATTGGAAGAGATGCCAAGATGCTATGAGGGAGAACAAGATGAAATTCAATGGCTAGCAGATAAATCAAGAAAGTTCAGTACAAAAGCACACAAAACATTTTTGTAGACTACACAGAACATTAGGCAGGAGTTAACAGCTTTGGTATGGGACATTGACATCAATCCATCTCATTTATTCATCTTATGGATGGGAATCAATAGAGAGCTTCTCACGAGGGATAAGATAAAGTTCTCAATTAACACATTGCACTGTGAGTTATGTAATACTGAACTAGAAAATATAGAACATGTTATGATTAAATGCAGGTATATTAGGCAAGTTCGGGGCCGGATGCAAGTTATTCTCAACATGGGCAAACCAGTGGACTCTTAGAATGAAACTATTGCTTGGTTGGGGAAACTTAGAGTGCAGAATACAACAGATCTCAAAGCAATTAAAATAACTTGAGCAACATTAGTGTATTATATCCGAAAAGAGAGAAATTGCATAATTTTTAAACAAGAAAGTAGAAGGACGATTTTTTAGGAGCAATTGGTAAAGTTGATCTTTTATGACCATAAGGTAACAGGTTTAAGTTACGGAAATCACCTCTTCGTAAAAATACAAAGGAAAGATTATGTATATTATAACCCTTCGTAAACTCTCGCAAAGCAAGAAGTCTTATGCACTGGATACGTTGAATTTAATTTTTTTTTATCTTCATTGCAGATCGACCATGTTAGCTAAAGGAATAGCAGTTAATCTATCAAATAACATGAAGAGAAGATGAGGATTGGAGTAATATTGGTTTTGTGTGCTTATAAGTCTCCCTTAGATATCATGATGTTGATTACTAGGAATCATAATTCTTTGTAATCTAGATCTTTTGGACTATTCTATATCAATTGTAAAGACTATATTTATTTTTATTCAATGAAATCTTTTAATTTTAAAAAAATACAATTTAAGAATTTTGAAATTTTAGAGATCTATTATAAAGGTTTTTTTAGTATTTTTCATTTTGATAAGGTGGAATAAATTGTATTCTCAGAACATGATCCAAATTAAAAGTTAAAATTTCCCTATAGATTTCCTTGGACAAAACTTCAACAAAGTCCATAAAATTTCACTCATCATCAGTAACCTCATCATACACTTAAAACTTCAACAAATGCAACTTAAAACCTCATCATACACATGAATGGGAACCAACACTTAATCGGATCATTTCTCTGACCAACTCAGGGTAGCAAAATGTTGTTCTTATCAAAGTTGCATTTGTGACAACCATCGGGTCTCCTTTGCAATTAAAATTCCTCTGTCTGCAATTCATATTATTTTCATAAAACAAAGAAATGGTTATCTTATTTTATTACTTTTTTTATCTTGCATTTATTTATTTTTTCATATGCAAATATTACATTAACTTTTTTGTTTTATATTTATAATATATTTTTAATTTCTACATACTAGCAATTAATAATTTTTAATGACCTAATATTTATTTTCCTATTACTAAAAATTTCTAACATGTAACATTTCTATTTGTGCTTTCATATTTATTTTCCTATTACTAAAAATTTCTAACATGTAACATTTCTATTTGTGCTTTCTTATTATTGATTGGTAAAAATTACTCTCTACTTTTATTTGTTTTTTATTATTATTTCCTATTACTTGCTTTAATTATTCTTTTTATATATTATTTTAATAATTTATTCATATTACTAATTATTATGCTTTTTTGGAAATTTATTAATATTGTGTGTGTGTGTATATATAAAAAACCCTTTTTGGGCTAATTATGTATCAGTGGGCTCAAGCTTCTAATATACAATAACTCCCGTTTATATATGCGGATTGTCTGATCTGAAAACGTTAGGAGATCTAATTTTGCAGAACAAAACCGGTAGAAAAGAGAAGAAGAAAAGAGGAACAGGCATGGCAGCAGCAACAGGAGGACCAGATCAGCTCTTTAATCTACGCAACAACTTCTATTTGGGAGCATATCAGGCGGCCATCAACAACAGCGATCTTCCCAATCTGTCCTCCGACGAAGCCGTCGAGCGCGACTCCCTTGTCTTCCGCTCTTACATTGCTCTTGGCAGCTATCAGGTGCTACTCCCAGTTTTTCATTTTCTTATGTTTGATCTGATCTTTACTTTTTTTGTATTTGAAAACTTTGTTTGAGTTGATTTCAATTGATTTTTACAGCTTGTGATCAATGAAATCGATGATTCTGCTCCCACTCCTCTCCAAGCCGTCAAATTGCTCGCCTTGTACCTCTCTTCCCCTGCCAACAAGGTCTAGTTCCCCAATCTATCTCTGGGAAATTTCTCTGATTGTCAGATCTAATAGGGTTATTTCTCTAATCTTCGTTTGGGTTCCTAAGTTATGTTTCTATAAGCCGTCTTGCTTTAATGAAAAGACTGTTGCTTTCACTCTGTTCTTGCTTCTGTGCTCTGGATCTCGGAATAAGTTGTTGCAACAAAAGGTAGAGGGAGACGCAAAGTTTAATTATGTGGCATTGGGCCTATGAATATGCAGGAATCCACAATTTCAAGTTTGAAAGAGTGGTTGGCAGATGCAGCCATTGGAAGTAATCCGATACTGAGGCTGATTGCTGGAATCATATTCATGCACGAGGAGGACTATAATGAGGCTCTCAAACACACTAACGCTGGAGGAACCATGGAACTGTGAGTTTAATTTTAACCTGAATTCTAGATATTTTTAGCATGTACCCTCATAAGTCCTAGGATTGCTTGGTTCTTTTTCAATTTCAAAGAATAGTAGTTTAGTTGCAGATTGCATTGCAAACATCTTCTGGGAAATATAGTGGGAATGATCTCATTCTAACTTATCTCTGCTGGTGGAAGTTCTGTTTTTCACCTAATGAACGCTCATAAGCTGAAAATTTGTAAAGAGGAGACTTTAAGTAATTTTCAATAAGAGAAGGGCACTCTGCTATCTTGATTCAACAGAGTTCATTTTGTTTTCCAGATTGCATTTTATTAATTTTTTACTTTCCGAATCTGATCTTTTCTTTTGCAGGCATGCTTTGAATGTCCAAATATTCATCAAGATGCACAGGTCAGATTATGCAGAAAGACAGCTGAGGGTCATGCAACAGATTGATGAGGATCACACACTGACTCAACTAGGGACTGCGTGGTTGAATCTGGCAGTTGTAAGAGCATTATCTCCTCTATATTATTAGTTTAAAGGATATAACTAGAGTATAATTACATGTTCTTTGTCTAAACCAGGGTGGCTCCAAGTTACAGGAAGCATATCTTATCTTCCAAGATTTCTCTGAAAAGTATCCAATGACAAGTCTGATCTTGAACGGGAAAGCTGTTTGTTGCATGCACATGGGTAACTTTGATGAAGCTGAGACACTATTGCTTGAAGCTTTGAACAAGGCAAGTTTCTGAAAATTATGTATTCTTGTGTCATAAGAGGTAGCTCCATGTAATTCTGATCTCATTATAATTATGTAAGCTTTCGTGGCTACATGAGGAAATGGAATGAGAAAAAGACTACAGAAAGTGCATCTTGTTCCAATTTTATATTTTTATAATGGGTTTCTAGCATAAAAAGTCAAATATGAGCTATATTATTTATGTTTAATAACTGTACCATGTGACTGGTAGAATAACTTTTTCTGACTTGATATTGATTAATTGTGGCAGGATGCTAAGGATCCTGAGACGTTAGCCAACCTTGTTGTATGCAGTCTTCACCTTGGTAAATCCTCTTCACGCTATCTCAGGTAAACTCTCATCTTTCTGCAAGTATTTATTTCTTCCTGATATCTAGATAGATAACTTTTGTGGTTCTTTTATCAGTATCTTTCCTGAAAGGTAAGGACTATTGCTGCCTTTAAATCAGATGTACTTCAACAGATAGGGACACTCTGAATGTAGTCTGGTGTGCTTGGTTGGAGTTTGAAGATGTTCATCCAAAAGGATTGTAACACTATCTTTATGTGAATGTTGACACGCATTTTCTTGCATCAGTCCCTCCCTCTCTCCCTCTCGTTCATGTTTGCATATAGTCCCTTGGGTAATAGGAAAAACTAGCAAAAAGAATAGAGGGGGGAGTGGCTGGCAAGGATGGGGTTCAAAAATTGAGATGGGATATAGGTCCTCAGCTAACAAATAAAGGGAAAAGAAAAAGAAGATCTATGTTGAGACTAGATTCCAGCAAAATCATAGCAAGAGGAGGAATACGAATGCAAGGGTTAGGTGAGGGGGATGTGAGGGTAAAGTGGGAAATTAGGGAGAGAGATGAGTCATGTGGAAGTTAGTTAGGAGAAGGGAATAAAAGGTGGTATAGGGGGGAGGCATAGGCATTCGGTTATGATTTTGTGATTGGTGATTGTACGGAGGTTCAGCTAGCCCTCG
>JANZLX010000003.1:29120866-29131249 GCA_025531955.1 Erythroxylum orinocense | reverse complement strand
TAATAAAAATAACTTATTAAAAATTAAAAATTAAATGATAATAATAATTAATAAAATTAATAATAATAAGAGTAACTTAATAATAATAATTAATAAATAAATAAAATTAATAATAATAAGAATAACTTAATAATAATAATAATAATAATAATAACAATAATACTAATAAAAAAATAATAATCATATTAATAACTTATTAAAAATTATTAATAATAAGAATAACTTATTAAAAATTAATAATAATAAAAAAAAACCAAAAATATTTTTATTTTCAGTTTTTTATTAGAAATCTCAACTAAAGTTTTTGTTTTCAGTTTTTATATTGCAAATCTCAACTAAACAGGTTTTTATTTTTTTAGGAAAAAATACAAAAACAAAAAACAAGAAACAGAAACAAAAAACAACAACAGAAAAATAAAAGTGGAACCAAACGGCCCCTTAGGTATTTTGTTTAATAGACTTTAAGCCTACCAAAGAAAAGAAAATTCATTATAAACTTATAATATAGAGTGATTTTAATCATGTAAAAAGATATGAGAATACTAATAGTTACCAACCTCCCTCTACCTGGTTTTGACCAACTTTCCATTTATCAAGGGCAAGTAGACATGCGAGTGTGGAGGAGAGCGAGTCCTTAAGTAACAATGGATGATATGGATCCACACACCATGAGCCATCAGGATTTTGGTGCTTCATAATCCATTCCACGCATTCTGGGAACAATGGCTTGTCCTTTGAATCTTTAGATGGTATCATAGCCAACCATGCAGTGTCATAAGAAGAAGAGATTGAGTTTGTCACTTTAGTGCTAAACGTTTGATCCTTCTGCCATTAAAATTTCATGTCAGGGGAGCTCTAGAAAGTGATCTTGTAGATTTTTTTTCGTTTTGGAGTAACAAATTGACTTAACAAAAGGAACCAATGATGCCATAGGCCCATAGCTTCTAACCTGAAAAAAACTACGAAGTCTTGGGCTTAGGTGTAGCTGAGCACGGATACCTGCTACGAAGCACAAAATGCAAAGACACGAAGCCATCAGCTGTAGCTTACTCAGTAACTGGTGAACTTGATCACATGCTACTAATTAATCAAGGAGTCACAGACATCAATGTTCAACTGAACATTTTTAAGTATACCTGAAGGTAAAGCATTCCTTTTGGTGTCTGTAGCTTCCTGCGAGTAAAGTTTGGGGAAGATGGTTCTATGGGTAAGCAACATCTTTCGAAAGAGCAGTTTGTGTGTTAGAACGTAGACAGAGGGATTATGAACAAGAGGAAGATACAGAACTATGCAGCTTCTTGTACAGAGAACTATGCTATTTATACGGCAGAGTAGCTCTTTTCTTTTCTTAACAAATTTTCACTTGTTAAAAAAATATTTCTTTTTGCTGTTTACAGCTAACGATATCCACTAAGTAGTTGTCGTTTTCCCAAATCAAGTCGCCGTAGCAGATAACTTCGAAAACGCGTAAGGTGAAAGTAATGCGGGACTTTCCTTTTTTGTTCGGTCAAAGTTGACATAAAGCAACTTATTCATCATACAGTTTACTTTGGCACATAAATAAGTCTCGGATTGAGGCAATGACTTTAATTAGCCCTTATCGTAGTTCATCCACTTCAACATTAAGATCTTGCAAGAAATCAAAATTCTCTCCTTTTTGTACAATTTTTCATATTTTTTGACATCAGCATGATGCTCCTAATTTATTACATCAAACAAATCCATCTCTTGCCATAATTTAGTGAGTAAGTTGTAATACTGAACATAATTTTATTGATCTTATAGTTTATTTTGGCACATAAGTAAGTCTCGGATTGAGGGCAATGACTTTAAATCAAGTAGCCCTTATCGTACATCATCAAGTTCAACATTAAATTCTTGCAAAAAATAAAAAATTCTCTCCATTTCGTACAATTTTTCATATTTTTTGGCATCAGCATAACGCTCCTAATTTATTGCTTCAAACAAATCCATCTCTAGCCGTAATTTAGTGAATAAGTTGTAATACTAGACATATTTTTATTAAAAATTAAATTAGGATCCAGAAAATTAGGTGTCAACTTAAGTATATGACACTAATGTCTTATATTATTTTAAAAAACCAGTGTGTTATTATACATTTACCTTATATTTGTTTTAACTTTTTTTTTTTACAAGGGAAAGAAAACAAAAGAAACTAGTTCATCGAGTCGAGTCCCCTATAAAGGGGTCTATAGTAAAGGGTTCCTTGCATGTCATGATGAAGTGCATCTAAGATGCTCTAGGGAGGTTCTTGAAGTGTATGCAGGCCCGACATCGCGAAAGAAGCTAGATACGCCAAATGATCCGCAAACTGATTCCCTTCGCGAGGCATATGCTCCAATCACACTTCCCAATCTTGATGTATCAAGTATCGAATGCCTGTCACCAAAAAAAATGTTTAGTTATATCATTCAGGCAGGAGGAAAGAATATTAATGACCTCTAAGGAGTCCACTTTCACTATTACGCGACTATAGCCCTGATCCCACACCAGCAACATCCCGAAGTACACACCACAGAGTTCAGCCATTAAAGGATCGCCGGCTCTGATATGCTATAAGAAGCCGCCACACCAGTGCCCCTGGCAGTTCCTAAAAATCCCTCCAGCGGAAGCAATATTAAAGCCCAGTTTCACAGCATCATCCATATTAAGCTTGACCCATCCTTCCAGGGGTTTAGTCCATTGGACTAAAGTCCCCAAAGGCAACCCTTGAAACTTAAAAACTCGGTTTTCCAGCGTATTGGCTCGTAAGATCCAATGAGTATAATCCATGACAATTAAAGGACCGTTTATTGGCCAAACAAAACCCATCTCAAAAATGCTGTGATTCCGCCATTTTCAAAGAAACCAACAGGTGACCCCAAAAATAGTAGTCCACTCTGCCTAACTTAGTAGCCTGTGGTGATTAAGATTAAAACTAAACCAAGTGTCTTCCTCCTGACTGAAAAAGTCCCCTCTAACTAGAGCAAAAAGAAATTTGTCCTAGAAGGATTTGACCCGATAATAATCTCGTAAAGCGTGAAGGGTCAACGCCTCTTGGACACAAAAATGACAGCCAGCCTCTCTGATCAGATGCCGAGTCACCTATTGCTTGTTGGTTAACAACTTCCTCTTAGCCACCAGCCAAAGAAAAGACCGGATACGCTGTGGTCCTGCCCACTTCCATATGTTCTCCCAATGTCTATCTAAGACATCAGTATTGAAATTTTTAATAAGCTCATAAGCAGACGCTGCGGTGAATCTCCGATGCGAAGTTTGGCCCCAGATCAAACGATCCTCCGCACTGTCGTTGATAGTGATGGATGCGATATTCATACACACGATGGTTGGGAGATAATGTTGGAATAACTGTCAATTCCAACTACCACTCCCATCTTGAAAATCATAAATTGTAGCATTGACCAAGCTCTCACGGATGTCAGTTTGAGCCACTAAATAAAGAGGGCCTCAAGCCTCTAACTAGTGATCCAGCTAGAAAAGAATGCGTCGCCCATTTCCTAGTTGCCATTGAGCACTCTGGCAGATAAGATTCCAAGTCGCTGCAATCCCTCGCCAAATAATCGAAGCTCCTTGCCTAGCTATAGTCTGCGGTAAATGATCCGTGCCCACCCTGTATTTCGCCCTTAGAATCTGTACCCAAAGAGCTTGGGGTTTAGTAAGCAAGTCCTATCCGAGTTTCGTAAGGAGTGCATCGTTCATCGATCGAATGCGTTTGAGTCCTAGGCCCTCGGCTTGCTTGGGTTGACACACTTCCTCCCAACTGACCAGATGAATTTTCTTGTGACCGTCTTGCGACCCCCCAAATGAAGTCTCTCATAACTTTTTCCAGATCGTCACACAGTTGACGAGGAAGCCGTACCGTATGAATCAAAACATACTGATAGGTATTATGAGTTATACGCTCATGAATCAAAGGGACTCCCAAATATCTCCCCAGATTGTTTGTTTTGCTAACTTGCAATGTCTGACTAAGTTGTCGCACAGTATGATTCGGAACATTCTGAGAAAAAATATCCGAGTTTTAGTAAAGTTAATGCGTTGCCTAGATGCTCGACAAAACGTGTCCAAAGTCCGAGTGATAACTTGTGTTTTTGCTAGTGTAGCCTCGCCAAAGAGAACTAGGTCATCCGCAAAAAATAAATGGGATAAGAGGGGTCCCGAAGGGCCCAAATGAATTGATTTCCACTGTCCGTGAGTAACCGGCTGGGAAATAAAGTGACCTAAGCGTTCCATACAAAGCACAAAAAGATAGGGTAAAAGTGGATCCCCTTGTCAAATGCCACTGGAAGGGGTAAAAGGGTCCGAAAGAGAGCCTTGCCAAGCTACCTGGAGAGACACTGTCGTCACACACTTCATAATAACCTTGATGAGATTAAGAGGGATCCCAATCTCTTTTAGGGTATTATTGATGAAATCCCAATGAAGCCTGTCGTAAGCTTTCTCAAGGTCCACCTTTAGTGCAAGGTAGCCCTGTTTGCCTTTTTTCTTCCTCATCGAATAGATCACTTCCTGGGCAATGATTATGTTGTCTGTAATCTGACGGCCTGGAATGAAGCTACATTGATTCTCCATAACAAGTTAATCCATATGAGGTTTCAACCGATTCACAATAATTTTAGCGATCACTTTATATAGCATCGTACAGAGGCTTATGGATCGAAACTGAGTGATGCTAACAAGAGTAGGAATTTTACGAATTAATACCAAGATGGTTTGGTTTAATTCCTACTCCCAATGACCTAGGCTAAAAATGTCTTGAATCAAAGTGACCACCGTAATACCAACCTGAGCCCATTGATTTTGAAAGAAAAGAACATTGAAGCCATCCACGCCCATGGCTTTATGAGGGTTGATGGCAAACACAGTCTGTCAAATTTCAGTATCATGGATTGGATGATCAAGGTCGTGAAGCCGTTCCGCGGAAAGGTGAGGAAAGCTGTCAGAGTAAGGTAAAGGATCACTCACCTTTCTGTCTGGAGTATATAATTGGATAAAAAATTCTATGCTAAAGTGCTGAGTTGATCATAACCCGATATTAGAGCCCCTGTGTCATCCAAGAGACGATCAATGTGCAATTTCTTCCTTTTGGCAAGAGTGACAGTATGATAATACCTAGTATTACGGTCATCCTTAAAAATCCATTCACATTTGACTCGTTGATGTCAGAAGATTTCTTCCTCATACAACACTTGTACAAGATCATTGCTCAAACGTTGTTCTAAATCCAATAGCTCATCCAACATGTCATTTTGGATTGCGCGCTGAATGCCCTCTAGTCGGGCCAACAAACGTTTTTTGCAATGGAAGATATTACCAAAAACCTCATGATTCGAATGCGAGAGGTGACAAGCGAAAGTGGAAAGAGAATGACTAAATGTTTCTTTCTCCGGAAGCCAATGTTCAGCCACCACCTCGTTAAAACCCGGATGGGTTAACCAAGCATTTTGAAACTGGAATCTGGTAACCGCGGAGCCTGGGGAGCGGATTGAGTGAGATGAACCAACAAAGAACGATGATCAAAGCCCAAAAAGGGGAGGTGTTGATTGATCGTGAGGGGAAAAGCCCTCAGCTAAGCAGTCGAGCCAAACACCCGTTTGAGTCGGGCTTGAGTCAAACCTCGACTCCAAGTGAATTTTGATCCCATAAAACCCAAATCATGAAGTTCCTCCTGATTAACCCAAACCCTAAACTGAGGATTCACTATACGAGTGGTCGACGCTCCCCCTAATTTATTAGAAGCCTTCAGTTTAGCATTGAAATCTCCCCCCACTAACCAGGGACCCAAAGTAAAGGATCCTATCCACCCTAACAACCGCCAAAGGAAGTTTTAAGATAGAGGTTGAGAACTAGCATAGGCTGGCACAAAATTAAAAGAAAGATCACTATACTTGACTTTCGTATGGATGAATTGGCGATGAGCGATGACCACCGAAACTGAAATCCATCTTTCCAGAGAGGCCAAATTCCACCGGAAAAACCTACAGCTTCGACTCTGAATTGGAAATCAAACCCTAACTTCCTAATCATTGTGCTAGCCCTAGGCCCGCTAATACAAGGTTCAAATAAAACTAGAATACCAGGGCGGTACATACGTATGTAATTCCGTAAGATTGCCTGGATATTCTTGCCTCCCATTCCTTGACAATTCCATAAGAGAATTGACATCAAATACTAAGTTGTTATTCGGGCATCAGTACATCCGAGTGTACAGGAACGTTATCCGAGAGTGTGCCCGTCTGTCACTCTCTAGGATCTCCATTGCTAGCACCACATTCAGAGCTGGCGTTAATGCCTCCGTTGGGCCATTGGGAGGTTCAGAGGGAGGTAATAAGGCGGGCATCTGGGCCCACCTGCCATATCTATATTATTCAGAACTTCCTGCATTGGGCAATTAGTTGAAGTTCCGGTATCAGTAGGCGATAAGAGAGAATGATCACAAATCATCTCAGAATGAGAATCAATATTAATAGCGATATGTTTATCCTCTACTGTGGGCATCAAAGGTACCTCGGTGTTGCTAAGCGCTCCTACCTGTTGACGACTGACGGACGGTGGACTGGTGATACTCATGGATGGGGGAGGAACCTTAGTTTTGCCTTTTGTAGTAACCCACGTATGTCTTTTAATGGGATGGGAACTGGAAACCCCATCCTTTCCCTTAGCAAAGCCCATGCTCACAAATTCATTTAGGTTCAAACGACTACCTATCCCTGTCAAGTCTATCTGCACAGTGTCATCCCCCTCAATAGCTGTGTCGTTGTCTCTATTCTCTAGCCCTGTCAAAATCGTATATCTTGAGCTGCCCACCTTCTGAGCCGTCAGTTGCTTGCTAGCTTGTCGATGATTATGACGTTGTATAGAGGTAAGAGGAGAACGCCGTTGCACCACCATCCAAGGTCCATACCCGGTAGCCCGTGTCTCCTGCGTAATCGCCTGCTCATTACCCTCCGGCCCTCATGAGTTTGTGGAATCAGTGCCCTATCCCGAAGTCATCGGTGGAGAAGTGGTGAAATCTGGTGTGACAAACATTTAGTGGACTCATGGCCAACCATACCACATGTGAAGCATTTGGTCGAGAGGCCTTCATAAGCCACCAAAACTGTCTATCCATCAAGTTCAACAGTGGTGCGTAAAGGGACGGTAAGGTCGATATCAGCGACAATTTGTGCGAACCATCCACGCTGCGTCTGCAATGTCATCTCATCAATTTTCACCGTATGCCCCACTTGATTCCCCAACGCGGAGAGGATCAGGGGATGATAACGAGCAATGGAAAGTTCAGGGAATTGAATCCATATAACAGCTCTGGTGACCTTACCTTGGGTGGGACGAAATCCAGGCTTCCATTGTTAAACCGAGAGAGCATGCCTGAATAAAACCCAAGGTCCATTTGGTAAAGCATTAAGAAAGTCAGAATGATCCATGAACTTCACCAAGAAATAATCATAATCCAAGTCGATGATCTTCATAGGACTTTTCGGACGCCATAATGCTGCCAACAAAGAGCAGAGCACCTTGTAACCAATATGACAACCAAGCAATTTGATAACCACTGAGGTTTCCTACTGTTTATCAAGCTTCTCTTTGAAAGATTGGGACAACAGAACCCCATTACCCTCCTCCCCCGTCAGCTGAATAATATCCTCTTCCTCAGGCTCGATCAGTTCCTCTATCGGCCAGGCACTAGTCACTGGTTCTACCTCCACCTGTGAGTTGCCTAAGACCGAACTATAAGTAGGTTTAGGATCAGGTGGAGGGTCCTCGTCATGTTCGTGCAGCCTAACCATCTTGGGGAGATGACGCTCATGCATGGGAGATGCCATGCAAACCACGAACAGTTACGTAAAAATAGAGATAACGCCAAAACGAAGATGAATAGTAATAATGCACAGTAGAAAGTTGAGAGTGCCTTGGTCGCTGGTATTCATGTGAACCTTAACATGTTTTTTTTAATTACTTTTTTTTGGTTTTAACTTTAGTTCCTCCGACCTTCTTTTGTGTTTCTGTTGCTTTGTCAAACAATTCAACTAGCCAAAAGCTGCCATACACTCGTAACAAACAGTGCATCGACTGCATAGGAATGCTACACCTCCACGGCGTCTTCAACTCTCACGTGTTCAAAGCTAATGATAATTTGTCTAAGATGAGAATATTGTACATTTTAACAAATTACAGTCAAGGATCTTGCCTTTCAGGATTTAATGAAGTTAAACCGGTAGGAAAAACAAGAGTTCCTCTTCATAATCTCTGCATTGTCCATGTCCAATTTGCTATTTTCTCGCTTACTAAGTACGACTCTTGTCGAAAAAAAGCGTTTGCCAATTCAATAGCTTAGTGCTTCTAATTAATAAGTTATGTTCATCTTAGGCAAATTAAGCTTTGAACAAAGATGGGATACTGCCTTGAAGTTTACAACTAAAGCTTTTCTGTTGAGGGACGTGTGTCTAATTAAGTTTGATTAATAGTCTCATTACAAATTTAATCAAAATCATTAGTAGAAGAAGCTAGCACGTAGGGATTAATTATTGGATCCCATAAGATAGCTTTGGAGTCCTTAACCTTGTCCGTAGCGCAAGAGTATCCGTCCTTTTCCTTGTAGAAGTATTGAAGTATATGACTCATTCCCAAAAACAAATCCTTTTTGTTTTTCCACAATGCCAAGCTTGTCAAGATAATCAAACAAATGCTATCATAAAGCATGCAAATACGGTATGAAAGTAGATCAAGACGGCGATTCCGATTCCCCGTTATGGACATAATATATATATATAAAAGTATGCCAAATAGGGTATGAAAGTAGATCAAGACAGTGATTCGGATTCCGGTCATGGGCATAATATAAAAAATAATTAGCATCGCTATTTTTAATTATTAAAAAATTCAACTGGTTTTATAAAAAAAAATTCAATCCGTTTGATTTAATTAATCGTAAAATTTTTAATTTTATTTTTAACTTTTTAGTTCAATTTTTTAATAATTTGTATAATTAAAAATTGATAAGTTTATTAATTAGTCAGTTAATTTTTACAAATTAATAAGTTTATACAAAACTAAAATTAACCAATTGTTTTTTTATGCAACAATATTTTTTAAATACACTTCAAATCAAAGTTATGAATACCGTACCGAGTTCGGTACTGGATTGAGTTCTGAAAAACGGAACTGTACTAGTAACGGTCAGTACCGTTTCTGGTAATTTTTAAATTTATAAAATAGTTCCTAAAATTTTAAAAATTTACAAAATAGTTCATTAATATATTGTACTGTTGTACTGTATACTTTACTAGTTTATTGTTTACATCAACCATGTTTCAAAAATTATAATATATAAATAAAAAAATGAGTCAATAGTAGGTTATTCTTGATATCTAACCTATTCAACCTCGTTAATTATAAAAAATTTAAATCATTAAAATTTTTAGTTTTATTTTTAACGTTTCGATTCGATTTCTTTTAATAATTTTTATAGTTAAAAACTGATAAGTTTATTAATTAATTTGTTAATTTTTATAAATTAATAAATTTATAGAAATTAAAATTAATTAATTAATTTTTATTTAATAATTTTTTTAATTATACTTCAAACAATTTCCTTTAATTATATTTTAAATTTTAAATTTTATTTAAACTTAAATTAATTTTATAACAGTTTAATATTAATTAAATTATTTAAACTTTAAATTTTTTATGTTAACGGTTTTATTTTTGATGCTCCCTAAATTAGACACGAATTGTTTGTTATTTTCGTTTGGTTTTGTACTCGAGGCCGAAAAAGACACGTAAGCTGTTTTTCTTAATGGTGCCGACGATCAAACAAAGGCAGTTAAAGTACCGAGTCAACATCATACAATCTTTCCGAAATGGTCATAAGGATTTTTGGTCAGACTCACCTGACCTTACTTCATTCCTGGCTTAAATCCACCCACCAATGGTACTTTTTTACTTGTACATACAAATTCTGAATTCCTCACACTTTTGAAACTTTTACCATGACCTTAATTGTACTTTTAAGCGCTGTTACTATTAGCCTATACCGGTAGAAATGGATATTAGTTAATATGACTTCATCATATATTTATTGAAAAAGCAAACATGTTCTGGTTTGGTTAACTACAATAAAACCTTGATAAAGGAGTATTCGATAAATTAATAACCTTAATTAAATAATAATTTTCTTCGATCCTAACTTGGGCCAATGGGATAAAATAATAACCTTGCTAAATGCATAAGATAATAATTTAAAAAAAATTCCTTGAGGTCCATTGAAAATATAAAATAATAATTCATTAAATAAGTATGAAAATTACATATATAATTCATAAAATAAAGCACTTTCTAAACAATTTTTATTTCAAATTTTAT